>RYFJ01001306.1:0-279545 GCA_003991445.1 Oryza meyeriana var. granulata | reverse complement strand
GGCCTTGGAGCGATACCACAGCCCTGAGAGCACACCACTGTCCTTCCTAGACTGCATTCGCCTCCATCCCCATACCACCTTTGACTCTGCCCACTCATCCGACTTCCCCGACCCCTACCGAGGATATTCGCTACGCTCCCAGAGTCCTCTCCACTCCACCTTCCTCTCCACTCATCTCGACGCACCGCAGACTGCGCGCAAGTACCTGCGCGTTTACCTCGCCCCAGCAATACCCCGTAGCTGTTGCCCCGCCACCACTACGACTCCTGCCGACCCCCCGCACGCTAGCCCCCTTGCACCTACCAACCGTCCACTGCGTTCCTCCTGTTTATCTTCCGTCCTCTCAAACCTTCCCTGTCCCGTCGAGAGGAGGTCCCTCTACTGGTGCCGATCTTAGGAGCGAGAACAGGAGTTATTAACGCATAGGTTAGCAGCAGGAGTCTATATAGTGACATAACCTTTTGTAACTCGTCGCCAACCCACTTAGATCTGCGCGAGAGTGCGTGTGTTAGATGTATCCATTATTGTATGCGGTGTGCATCTAGTCCTGCACTTTCCACTCCTTCTAGTAAAAATAAATACTTATGTTTTAAAATTAGTATTTGGCTTCGCTGTGCTCTTTCCTTTTCCTTTACATCCTTCCCTTCCATAATTCCACCCTCTTTCACTATAGATGGGTGAAAGTGCACTACCCCTAAGTGGTTTTCTGGTGCTGGGGAATTAAAATATTGCACAAAGCCGTTAAGGACTAATGGTACAAGAATGTGCCATGAAATAAGTCCCAGTTCGCTTATTGGTGCATGAGGAACCCCCAACAAAGACATGATTCAAAACGGCAAGCACTCCGGGTTTATTAAATTCATTTGAATTTTCTTTGGAATCGTGAGGAAACCTTCTATCAGCAGGGTGCAACAGGTTTCCAAGACGACCAATGGCCTTTAATTCCAAATAGATGGATTAGAAGTTCATCACTTTGGCACAACACATACACGGGGGCTTATTTTCACGTTCAGGTCGAGGTGCCGACCTCCAGCCGAAAGCTCCGACCAGGTCCTTCCCAGACTAAGGTTGCCTGAGTCTGATTTCCCATGGTCGAACCTCCGTGCCCAAAATCTTGTAAGTAACCGGCTAATGACCGGTTAAACCATGCCATAACCAACTTAGATTCTTACCCTGTTGCTAGATGCATTCCACTTCAAATCCAACCTGTCCCTAGCCCTCTCCTAATCTCTTTGACCTCTCCCAACTAAATCCTAAGCTGCATTCTTGATTCTGTGAGGAATTTAGTGAAAATTGGCAGTGAATCTTATGAGAGAAGCTAGAAGATCTTTCCGCCACTCGTCAGTCGCGATATTGGCTCCTTCGGGCTAAATTTCTCTTGGAGGAAACCAGAACGGTTAGACGCTCTCCCCACTTCCTCTGCTTTGATTGTCCCCAGGAAATTTTTGAAGTTTCATCTACGCCTCCCAAGAAAAAGAGGAAATTCCTAGTGAAAACGTAGAGTTGATGCTTTGTGTCCAACTTGAGTGAAAAATGAGGTCAAGTTGAGACCCAGCGCTTTGTGAGCTCCTCAATGAACCTGTAGACTATTGAGAAGATAGACGACCTTCCAAAATCTTTGTGTCTCGTTGTCTTCCTCAGCATTATTCTCTTTGTATATCTAATCCTCGCTACATTTATCTACTTACCCATACTTGCACTTACTTGATCCTCTGTCAAATTACCCTTTATAAAGTATATTGTAGAGTCTGAACTCCAGGTCGGAACTTCCCGTTCTAGGCCGGCAACCTTCACGATCCCAACCCTCTCGGCCAGCCCGAGAGAGCCCGTTCCCACCTCCTACCATTTTGTCGGAGTCCACCAGATTTTACCCTGCTTGGTAGAATTTTTCATTAGGAACCGCTGATTCACCCCCCTCTAGCGACAATCAACAGCTTTCAAAATTGGTCATCAGATGCCTAATCCTAAGAATAAACCGCTGAGTTGATCCGAAGATCGTTCGCCGCATAAAGGTTATTCTACCGATTCAAAACGGAATGCCTCGACTAGCAAGTGAAAAAGGAGTTCTATGACCTAATTCAACCATTAATCCCTCCCCCTCAGCAATCATCTCGTGCCTTCCGGACGCGCTCTCCCATCTTGATGGACCTTCTATAATACGCATGACCACCAAGCTTGAAAGCATACTAATTCCATTACATCCAAGGTTGGAAATGTAATGCACAGGTGACGGATGCTCCCGAGAAGGACAGAGAGCCTAACCGGCTCAAGAGGCTCTTATCCACCGCAAGCTCAACCCAATAGCGTCATCCTCAGACCTTGAACCCCCGGAGGTAATTCAACCAAGTGGACCAACTCGAGAGTGCAAGAGATTGAACCTCTTCAACTTAGCTTCACTGAAGATCCCCCGCGATACGAATCTCAAGATCGATTGCTGGGACAACTTGTACGTCGTGATATGAAAGACAAGAACGCCAACAAGAGATGTACGATCGCATGTATGTTCCACTTCAACAAACCCTGGTCTGTCGTGAAACATGCACCGATATATTAAGGTCTCAAGCAGCTCTCCGCTGATCGCCCAAAACCACCCAACCTTATCTGACTCTTATCTGTGAATGAAGAACTTCAACGAGATCCCTCAAGCGACGCTGCTTCCTCCGTAAGGGAGCATAGTCACATGAGCTCTACTCGAAAGGAACCAAGGAAGCAAGCAACTTGGCAATGAGTGCCCGCAATTCATCAAGAAACAAGAAGTTGCTTTAAAAAAAAGAGCAAGCCCCAAGCGATCCGAGATGAAATGAAGACTTCGCTTCTTTTGAGGAATTTAAGCCCACATCCTTTCTCGAGGCGTTTTGCAAGACCAAAAAGGAGGATGACAAAGGAAGGAGGCAATCCAAGCGGACGTGCTCACAGGTAATGCAAGAATATGCCACCTTCATCCCGTCCCCAAGCTCAAGAACAAAGCTCTGGCAATTCCAAGGTGGTCAAGAAGCTAAGATTCTCCGGGCCTGTGCTCCACATTGGAGAGAGTGGTTCATCCAAGATGAGCGACGACGACAAGGAAATAAAGCTGATGCAAGCTAGGTGCCACAACTTAGCATCAATCATCGTCGGGCTCTCGAGAGGCTCCCCCTGTCGACAACTCGACACGACGAATCACATCAGCCACTGCCCATGACAAGGGCAACGGGAAACCTACATCCAAGCTCCCTCCAATAATGACTGCATAGTTTCTAGTATAATGAAATAGAGATAATGGATGAGATGCTTAAGTTTTTTCGCACACCGCCATGTTGCAACTGCAGGCTTATGAACGCATTGTGTACATAAGAGATAGTCCCTCCAAAAGCAAGAAGTACTTGCCATCCTGAGACAGAAAGAAACCTTCCCTAAGATAACTGGCTAAGTAGATGGAAGGGTAGGAAGACCAAATACTCCTAATCGGTCCACACTAACCTCCCCATGCTAATCTTAAAGGTGAATGAAACACTTCAAGAGAACCTGTGAGTGACCAAAAACATAAGCTTCTTGAATGCAACTTTGACACTCTTGCGAATAGCCCCTCCACCTCCAATAGGTCACCAATACTCCAATCCCTCACAAGCAACCGGTCTGTGCAAAATGCTATAACTATGATTGGGAGCAATCTACTAACCCTGAAGCTTTGCTAAGCGCTTAAAAAGAGAGATTGATGCGTGGAGTACTTGGTGAAGTTTGATGTTGAAAACATTCAATCCCAACGGATCCCAAAAAACCCTCCACAACCCCATCCAACAAAGATGTTATCTAGTCTTGCTTCTTCCCCGAATGAATCGTACAACATCGAAGACCTAGTAAATGCGAACAAGCATCATGTTTGTGAAAAGAAGGAAGTTCGCCCGCAGCCGGGATGGGTAAAAGTCCTCTGCAGTCTTGCCGGAAGCTCCGACCGTAATGTCGGACTTTCGACCAAGCCTCTTCGGCCCGCCGAGAAGCACCACAAGACTCCCGATCTCCAGCCAGTCAATTCCGGTACAAACTCTCTAGCATCTCCGACAAGGTCTGTAAATCGACCGGAACGGTAGGATCCCGAGAGGGGGCAAAGACCCCATCCCAGACAGGCAAAGAAGACTGCTAGATGCTCCGTCGACCAAAGTAATGCTCCGACCATGAAAAACTTACTATGAGTCATGAGATCACCAAGATCAACCGCGCGGTATGTGATGCATATGTCATATTACGCTAAGGAGCACAGGCTCTTGTGTTGGTGCCAACGGCACTCGACTAATGTTAAAACCAAACTCAAACAAGCTTGTGCGTCAGTAACCTAAATCTCCAAAGCTTGCACTTACTTTGTAGGCATCTACTCCGCCGACCTGATCATTGGTTCGTTGCACACGCCTTCCCTTCACCAACAGACTGACTGTGGGACGAGCAGCCTAGCCTTACTATCGTTGTGCAACACTCCTTGACGAGAATGGAGAGGATATACGACAATATTGTCTTTGAGATGATTAAAGGAACATGTAAGGGCATTAGTAAATTGCACACACCTCCCACACAATTCTCTCGCTTCTAAATGTTCTTCCCTACTCTAAGTCCTAAGCTACACATCTATATCCGAGTGTCTCAATTTAGCACATATTGAGCTACATTTCGATTACCGACGAGGATGTAACCTTAGAAGAGATGAAATTCCGTCGCATTCAGGCAAAGCTGAAGGGAGATCTTTATTCTAGTAGACCTTTGACCTAGAGTAATGTGAAACCCGGAGCTGATGATTGCAAAAATCCTCACATGGCTGTCTTTCGACGATCGAAGCTAGCCAGCCGCTCTCGGTTATGAAGAACTTATCAAGCTTTCATAAAGAGCTTGGGGAACATCATCCTCGGACAGATATCTAATTCCATCATTAAAGACCGGTAGGGATCAGCGCTTGTCCAACCGGAAAGCAAGTTGAACCCATCACCCGTAAAAAAACATTCGACGTCTCACTATGACTACTTCAAGCCCATTAAACTATCTTCATATCGATCTCTCGGTCCCCTGCCTACCTAAGCATCCATAGGACACCTCTCCTATATATGGGCGGCGCCTATGTAACGTAAATGATGCGGCTCTGATATTGTTGATGCATTTTTCTCCGCACTTGCGTGTTCTTGCAAGAAACGAGGAAACCCAAGAATTTTGCAAGAAAATTCCCAAAGCAGCCCAAAACGATTTCCTCAAATCCAAGATAGAGCGACGCATGCCGGTGTCCCAAGAATACTCCAAGTGCAGAATTCCTTAATGCGGGGATAATCCACGCAGTCCCGCTCCAATATGATCCCCACTCAAATGGAGTCGAGAAAACATGTCTCTTGTCGAAGCAAGGACATGCTAGAGAAACTAAACCCCCGACCATCTTTTCGCTCGAGCAGGTGAATCACACCGTGATCCACCTTAAATCGCCCCTACCTCCATCAAACTTCGTAACAACACCGATCGCAGATACTCCTCACCCGGTAACACAAACCAATGTCTCCACACTTTCGTGTTTTGCTTGCAAATGTTATATTGAGCATAAGAACCTCGCTCATCCAATTTGCTACCTAAGTGATAAGCATTTCTACCGGATATGATGTCAAAATGCTCACGCCTATCGTTTTTCAACAAATCTCCAGAATTGTTGAAACCCACAGAGATCTGGACATGTATGAAAAACTAATTCAGCTCCACAACAGCAATGAGCTTAATGCTATGTGAAGAGTCACGGACACGACATCGAAAAAAAGGCAATTGAAATAAGTGATTAGCCCTAACACTAGACACTAACGTCCTAACACGGCCTCAACCAAGCCTCAACATTATACTAAGACGCAAAAAAGGACGACGACCGAAGAGGTTCCTTCCACTCAAGCGACGCCTTCCAAGCACGAAAGATTGAATCAAGGGGCTCTACTCCATCGCGCGATCATGCTCCGATTGGTTCGATCCCCAGGAGCCGCTACTCAGCAGACCAAGACAGCCACCAATTCTTATGCTACTCCCAAAAAATGGCAACACGGAGTCAATTGCCCAAACTAGTCACCATCCAACATGTCACCATCACGTGCAGAAAATCACCCTCTACAACATTTTGAGATATTCCAAAGAATACCGTAAGCCACTCCTCTACTCGATACAAACTTTGCCTAAGCAGGAAACCTCCTTTTTGTCTCCGTTCTCCATGGAGCAACTTCAGGAGCACTGTCTCCTCCGACAAGAAGACGCGCCCATCAAGGTACATCCCGAACATCGAGAGCCAGCGATCGAGTCACCATTGCAACAACGAAATGAACAAACTTCACCGCAAATCAAGTCGATGTTCATTAGTGACGAAACCCAAGCAAATATCATCGCACCCAAATCGGTCTTCCGCAACAATAAGACGAAATAATGGAGCTCGCTTACTCGTAACAAAAGACGGAATTAAGGCTCTAAGGATTCACTCAAGTCTGAGGCCTCGACTTCGTCGAAACTTTCTCCGATGCCCCTTGATCCATTGAATGTTATTACCTTATCCGCTAACCACTGATTTCAAGCTATTATCAAATGGACGTTAAGAGTGCGTTTCTCAATGGATCAATCTCTGAGTTGGTATATGTGAGCAACCGCCCGGTTCGAAGATCCCAAATATCCCAAACTATGTCTACAAGCTTCATAAATGCTCTATAGTAGCTCAAGCAATCCCCTAGACTTCTTGGCTATGAGTAATGTCTTCGCGACTTCTACATATAAGAATGGCTAGGCAAAGCCGACTCACTACTCTCTTCACTAAGAAATTAAAGATGATTTATTTGTGTTGCCTAAATTATGTCGATGATATAATCTTTGGCTCTACTAATCCCTCTTTAGTGAAGAGTTTAGTAAGATCATGACTAAAAGGTCGAGATGTCACCATGATGGAAGCTCACCTTCTCCTCCGGCTTCAAGTCAAGCAACAAAAGATGAACTTCATCTCGCCAATTTAAGTATCTCAAGACATCCTCTAAGAAGTTCGAGATGGAGGGACCAAGCCCATCAAGACTCCAATGCCAACTAATGGCATCTCACCTCGACGACAATGGCAAACCGGTGGATCAAAAGCGTCCTCATATATCGCTCCATGATTGGATCTCTTCTTTACCTTTTGCATCTAGACCATATTATGCTTAGTGTGTGCATGTGCGCTCGTTTTCAGAACGCGCCTAAAGTATGTCATCTATTGCCGTTAAGAAATTCTACGATATTTGTGTACATTCCCATCGGTCTTTGGTATCCTAAGGTTGTATTTGAGTTAATTGGATATTCCGACTCCGAATTATCCATGTAAGGCTACTTGATCGCAAGAGTACAACAGGACTTGTCAATTCCTTGGACGGTCCTTTAGTTTCTGGCCTCCAAGAAGCAAAACTCCATTGCCCTATCCACCGCCGAGCGTACTACATAGCCGCCCGGCTCCGTGTTCCTCAACTCCTTTGCATGAAACAACAACCCTTCAAGACTATGGCTTATAAAATGACCCAACAAATCCCACTTCGTGTGACAATGAGAGTGCCATCAAAATAGCCAATAATCCCGTCCAACACTCAAGAACCAACACATTGACATACCCACCACAATTCTTGAGAGACCACGAAGCCAAATGAATATCACCATCACCCCATGGTGAGAACCGAACACCAACTTGCCGATATATCTTCACCAAGCCTTTAGATGAGAAGAGGTTTTGCGAAGCTTAGGAGTGAGCTCAATATCTTAGATTTTTAAACATTGCATGACTAAGTGCTTGACTAATCAATAGTCAAGAAAATGGTCAAAAGAGATGTCAATCAAAGTGAGCTTCTGTTTTTAAGCCTCTTCTTGCTATAGAAATTGGTCTTAACACTGAGAACGGAGCTCCAACATTCCCAAACTCATTTTCCAAAAATATTGCGAAAATCCTTGTGTGATAATTTTACATCGCGAAAATTTGGTTCTTTTCATTGTTGATCTTCATTTGTGACCATTGTTATGTGCTTATTGATTGCTGCTGGTCACATATGGGTCAACAGAAAATCATGTCCATCTCCTTTCGGCCAAAATACCTTGTTTTCCTTCCTTCCAGAAAAACACTGTCGGAGGTTTCGACCATAGGGCCAGAGGCTCCGACCTGATTTCTCTGTTCACAAAAATCAAGCCGGAAGCTCCGGCCACTGCTCCCGGAGGTTCTGGCCCACCATCGGTTTTAACCCCTGGGCGGCTAGGAGTTCCTCTCTCTCTCCTCATTTCATCCCCTCCCAGCCCTAACTCGTTCCCATTTCTCTTGTGGGCGATTTTCAACTCCAACCAACAAAAATCTTCGGGCATTCTCGTTTCCCTCCTCCTTGGTGGTCGGAAACTCCGTCCCGTCGACGTTTTTGTGCTTCCTCATCTCAAGGTATTGATTTCGATCTCTTCTCCTAGGTTTTCATATTTTTGACCCGATCTCTCAATATGTAAACCTAGGACTAGTTTCCCTTTGTGAAAAACCTTCCTGCATATCCCTAGAACACCGATATATAGTTTTGAATGAAATGCATTGGCTAGTTTTGTAGATCAAGTCGCAACCATGTGTCGGCCGGAGGTTCCGGTCCTCCTGGCCGGAGGCTCCGGCCCCTGGGTCGGACCCTCCGACCGGCTATTACTGCCAGCCTTTGTAACCTTGGATCTTCCAATATGTCCTTGACCTCAATACTTCCTTTGATTCTTTGGTTGTATTTCAGTGTCAATGGCTCGCGAGAAGCGTCAAAAGGCTAGACAAGATGTCTCCACCTCTGGTACCCAAAGTGATCAGGACTCGCCTCCTAGACGGGCTGACAAGGGAAAGGCACCGGCTCGTGCTAGCAACAGTAGGAGGGCAGGTGGAGGCAAGCGGCCTGCTACACAGCCTTCGTCTACAAGGCGAACTCGCAGCTCTGCCTTGGTTATTCGGGATTCGGATGCACCACCACCGCCGCCTCCAAGGCGTGGTGGATCTCGCAGTGGCGGCACTCGCAACTCTGGCAGTGGGACTGTCAATGACCCAATCCGAGCAATGAAGCACAGAGCTATCAGCACTACTCCTTTTGGCCACATTGGCAGACAGCGCTTTAATTATCTACACGATGTGGCAAGAGGAGGCAGAGACAGGAAGCTGAACCCAGATACCCTTCCTCAGGAGTTGGCAGATCCTCGCTTTGTCACCGCCGTCCAGGTAGACTGGTACAACTCAGTTTTCATGAGTCGACCTAAGCCGGTCGTGGAAATGAAGTATATAGACTAGGAGTACATGCAGCGCCAGAAGGGGCAGATATTCAAGGATGTAATCAAGCTTTGCCTGGATAAGGATATTGGAGGTATCATGGGGTTACAGTATGATTGGAGTGAGGAGGTGATCGGTCAGTTTTATGCGACCGTATTCTTTGAGAGCCCACGACATGAGTATCAGATGAGGT
The DNA here is from genome assembly GCA_003991445.1 of Oryza meyeriana var. granulata. Classification (NCBI taxonomy): domain Eukaryota; kingdom Viridiplantae; phylum Streptophyta; class Magnoliopsida; order Poales; family Poaceae; genus Oryza; species Oryza meyeriana. Next base: position 270,108 of record RYFJ01001306.1, on the reverse strand, counting down.
GGCGCACTTAGGGCGTGGAATATACTGTTACTATCTCTCAGTTCGCCGCCATCTTAGGATTGGACCCCGAGGATCTGAACCGGCCTAACCTGCACAGTGAGAAGCCATTGCCCGTTCAGAGGACCATATTTCTCTATGCCGATGGGGCGCCAAGAAACTGCATGGGTACCACCAAGGGTCTTTTTCCCCCTTACAAGATTCTTCTGAACATGATCAGGGCAACTTTATCTCCTAAGGCTGGCGATGCCACAGCTCTTCCCGCTCGCCACTACACTTTGCTTGCCAGGCTGAGGAGAAATCAGCCTCCTGTCAGTGTGATGAATACATTGGTTTGAGATCTTCAACATTGTGGTGGAGCCCAAAAGAGGATGCGCCTATGCTCCATATATTATGAAGATGATAGAGGAAGTATCTGGTCTTGTGTTTGAGAAGAAGGTGAAGCACAAGGCTTACCGTCCACCAGCTCCGCCGGCAGTGAAGTTCTCTCCGCTACTTCTCGCCCGGCTCTTCTTCTCAGTCTTCCGAGTCGCCTATCAGGAAGGCACTCAAGGCCATCGTCAACATCTGCACCAAGAATGCCGTGAAGATAAAGAAGATGGAGCGCTGGCAGAAGGAGATGTTGAGGGATGCCGGCAAGACAGTCTCAGATGATTCTTCAGACGAGGTCTTTGAAGATCCTTTTGCCGCCTATGAGACTGCTCAGCACATTGCCAGTGGGGTCGGCCCTTCCAGAATACCTTTTGGAGATTCTGAGTCTGAGGCTGCTTCTGAGGAAGACACAGAGGAGGACTCATATCATGATGATAACAATGGAAAGGATGATGAGGAGCATGGGGACAGCAGTGAGGAAAATGGGGATGAGGATGAGTCTATCGCAACACCTCCACCAGTACAGCCTGGCTTTACACATCTTGCTCCCTCTTCTCAGCCAGTCTACGACATTCCTCCCATCATTGAGAGATGATGATGCCGCCAGTGGCGATACAGAGGTTTTTGCTCCGGATGATGAGACCGGCACTGCAGGCAGTACAGCATCCGGCGACACTGAGATTATCCCCTCCGACGACGATTGAGCCCTTTCTTCCCCTGTCTTTCCTCTCTTTTTGGTGCCTTGATGCCAAAGGGAGAGAAAATTCAGAATGAAGGGGCCTCCTCTTACACTTTTGTGGCATGATCTGCAGTATGGCCGGAACCTCTGACCCTGAGGCCGGAGGTTCCGACCCCCTCCTGTCTTTAGGTTTCCTAAGACTTCCTTTCGGCCATTGGACATGTATTGACCAATTGTTTGCGATGTAATGAATGCTTAATTATGGCTCTAGATAAAATTTAGCATTTAAATCTATTCTTGTAATGCCATACAATGTGATGTGATGTTTACTTCTCATGTTTTGTGTGTTTGCCATGTCATATGCACTTGATATTCTATTCATTATGTCACACCTTGCACCCCACGGATGAAAATAGATGAAAAAGGCTTGTCATGTTTCACAAAACTCAATATGCATATATACTTCACTCTTACTAATATATGCATATTTCTAGGGGGAGCCAAATTCATCTACATTCATTCAAAATCAAGTTTATATATTCATTTTATTGTAAGCTTTAACCGTATTGTCATCAATCACCAAAAAGGGGGAGATTGAAAGTGCATCTATCTCCTAAGTGGGTTTTGGTGGATTAATGACAAAGCGGTTAAGGGACTAATGAGTTTATCAAGAATTGTGCAGAGAATTAGTCCCAGGTTGCTTAGTGTGGTGCATGGAGACGCCCCACAAAGACATGATGCAAAACGGCGAAGTGACTCGGAGTTTATTTTAAATTCATTTGAATTTTCTTTGGAGTCGTAGAAAAACCGTTCTATCAAGAGGGGTTGCAAGCAGTGTTCCAAGACTACTCAAGTGCTTAAGTTCCAAATAGCTGAGAGTTCATCACTTTGGCACAACACATACACTTGGGTGGGCTATTTTCAGTGTCAGGGTCGGAGGTTCCGACCTCCAGGGCCGGAAACTCCGACCAGGTCCTTCGGCCACAGACTAAGTGTTGGTCGGAGGTTCCGATTCCCATGTCGGAACCTCCGGCCAAAATCTGTGAGTAACGGCTATGTGACGTAAGCTATGTCCTATAAAACCCAAACTTGGATTCTAGCCGTTGCTGATGCATTCCACTTCATTCAACTGTTCCCTAGCCTCTCCTAAGGTGCTTTGAGCTCTCCCAACTAATCCTAGTGCATTCTTTGTGATTCTTGTGAGGATTTAGTGGGAAATTGGGTGAATTTTGTTGAGAGAAGGCTAGGAGGATCTTGTGCACTTGTGGAGGTCGCGGATTGGCTGCTTGGGGCTTATTTCTCTTGGAGGGAAACCTCCTAGACGGTTAGACGTCTCCCGCGAGCTTCCTCTTCTTGTGGATTGTCCCGGGAAAGTTTGTGAAGATTCATCTCGCCTCCGCAAGGAAAAGAGGTAAATTCTAGTGGAAACCAAGTTTGATCTTTGTGGTCACTTGGTGAGGAAAGAGGTCAATTGAGACCCAACTCTTTGGAGCTCCTCAACAGAGACGTAGGATCTTTGTGATCCGAACTTCGGGAAAAATCTTTGTGTCTCCGTTGTCTTCTCTCGTTATTGCCTTTTTGTATATTAACTTGCTAGCATTTATCTCTTACTCCATTACTTGCACTTTACTTGATCTCTGTCAAATTTATCCTTTATAGAAGTATATTGGTAGAGTCTGAACTCCAGGGTCGGAACTTCCGGCGTTCTAAGCCGGAACCTCCGACCAGCCCTCTCGGCCAACCCGAGAGAGCCGGTCGGAACCTCCTACCATTTTGGTCGGAGGTTCCTACCAGTATTTTACCGCTGCTTTTGGAGAATTTTTCAGGAACGCCTATTCACCCCCCCTCTAGGCGACATCAATAGGCTTTCAGATGGCTCGCCGGAACCAACGATAGAGATGCATTCCAGCTCGATACGGATATGAGGATGACCAAGTACCGGTTCGAAACCGAGGAAATAACCAACAAGATCAAGAACATGGATCTGAGAATAACGTGAACTCACCTCCTCACCCTGACCCAGCTCAATAAGACTTGCCTCCACCCCCACCACTAAACATAGATTCGTAACAAATCCTAGCTGCCCAAACACAAATACTACAAGGCATAGCTCAGAGTCTGGCCATTCTCCAGCAAAACCCTCAGCAAGCACCACAAGCTCCACAAAATAGAAGGGCCAAACTCACAGAGTTCCTCCGATCCCATCCTCCGGAATTTTCTCAAACTGCTGAACCAGTAGAAACTGATGATTGGCTTAAGGACATGGAACAGAAACTAAACCTGGTGCAATGCACTCCCATCGAGAAAAGGCTATTCGCAATGCACCAATTAAGAGGACCCACCGCAGATTGTTGGGACAACTACTGCACTGCCCATGAGGATGCCTTGACCATCACATGGGATGAATTCGCGACCGCCTTTCGGGCAACCTATGTGCCCGAGAGCATTATCGATATGAAAAGGATCGAGTTTGAGCAACTCAAACAAGGATCTTCGAGCATAAATGAGTACTTGAGCCGTTTCAATAAGTTAGCTTGGTACGCCACTGAAGAAGTGAACATGAATAAAAAGAAGATCCGACGGTTCCTCAAGGGCATGAATGTGGGAATACGGATCCAACTTATAAGCCACGATTTCCCCACGTTCCAGCAAATGATCAACAAGGCACTATTAGTGGAAGACACTCTCAAGGAAGCTGAGGATTATCAAAAGAGAAAGATGGCTCATTTGGGATATAACCCTCGTGGTGGGCCACGACCAAGGATGACCCAGCCAACCCAATATCGTCCGGCTGTCCCACAATACAGTCGACCCACTAGGTACACTCCTTGCCCACAGATACAACAACAACCTCGACCAAGCAACTACACCTTAGGCTCCAGGGGAAGTAACCCTGCCCTAACTACTACCCAGCCAAGGAATCCTACCAATCTCGCTAGGATAAGGTACTACGCCTGTCACAACTATGGGCACTATGCCAAGGACTACCCCAAGAACAAGGAGACCACTGCATCAACGCGATCGAACGTCAGTACTGCCAGAGCCCCCGCACCGGCACCAGGAAGGACTGCTCCGCAGGCCAGCGGGCAAGCTTCTCGTGCGACTCCGACCTTTGGAAGGGGCCGAGTGAATCACATCCAGGCAGATACGACCCAAGAGGCTCCAGACGTGGTCATGGGTACGTTTCTCCTCAACTCCGTACCAGCAGTCGTTTTGTTTGATTCAGGAGCTTCCCATTCGTTCATCTCTCGGACTTTGGTGAACAAAAATGGTTGGGAAACCCGGGACTTGAGGGTACCGATGATCGTACACTCCCCAGGAAAGGAGATGAGGTCAGATTTATCGTGCCCAAAAGTAACCCTGGAAATATAATGGGTTAGATTCCTAGCCAGCCCCATCGTCCTAGAATCCTAAGAATTAGACTTGATCCTAGGAATTGCACTGAGTATATTACAGTGCGACCACATGGGTGGAATGGGACACCCCTAGCTGAGTAGTTAGTGTTCTCAGGATCGTTGGCTGCTAATAAATGTGGAAGCGGCTGGGTGCCATGAGGGCGATATAACCCCGTCTCTAAGTACTGGAAATGAGTTCTAGGTACTTGGTTGAGTAAACCCATTTATAGGACAACGTGCTATCCTGGAAAGGCTTTGAAAAGGCCTTGTCACGAACCTCCCCACTTGGCCAGTGTGAGAGTAAGCTCGCATCGTGAGGGTAAAGCGTGCACCCTTTGCAAAGGTTTATAAACTGTTCGAACAGTTGTGCCCACGGTTACGGGCGAATGTGAAGTGATTCCTCTAGCGTAGATTTTATTTTACCAATATCTGTGTAATTGTTTTGCGGGTTGGGATTCGTTATCAGAATCGGTCTGTGTGACTGATAGATGGCCTAGGTGGCCTGAAACGGGCCTGTGTAACCCGGGGTGTTGACAACACCGTAGTTGAGTGGTTTGAGTTAAGTGACACTTTTAAAAATAAGAATCCACTTAAATAAAGATACTAGTGGAGAGTACACTCCGAATCGGAATATGTGACAAGTTTCAGACTTGTGGAATGGGTTGAGACACGAGTCTCTCCCAGACTAACTTAATTTTGATGAGTTGTTGCAAAGCAACTCACGGAATAGATTGAAGCGTGAGCTTCTTTCCGATAATTTAAAGAACACACTTAGATATTTTCCAAAAACACAAAATCTTTGAAAATCACGTTTACAAAATACCCCAGCCTTCTTTGCTAACCCCTTACATGCCACATTTTTTTCGTGACTTGCTGAGTACCTTGTGTACTCATCCTTGCCTACTTTCCCTCAGAAATCTATGAAGATGAAGACCCCATCCTCAGCAAGTATTATCAGGAACAAGCCGAGTACAATGAGCTTTAGGGTTTCGGTCTAAGTCCCGAGCTTTTGCTTGTGGGTATTAGGTCTATCCGTGTTTTTCGTTGCCTACTTTTGTAATGTATCGTTGTAAGTCTCGGGTTTTGTTCGAGGCTACAACTTATATAAGGACTATGTAAAATAAATAAAGCAGGTTTGGCAAAGATTCACCGATGTCCTATATGTACCAGCTTGTCTCCTAGGACTGGTACAGGTGTTGCAGGTAAATGTGTTCCTCTTCTGTTGGCCTATATGGGTTAATGGGAGAGGGACGTTACAAGGTGATGCCGTAGTTCTCGAGGCTAAAGTAGCGCTCGCCTTCTGGGATTTGGTCACCGAGGTCCTTCTGGAGCTTAGAGCCGTTGGCTCCCGTTACCATCCACCGGTCCCACCACTTGGAGGCGGCGTCGGTGAGGTACCAGAACCTTGACCTGAGATGATGGCTGTTGAGGGATGGTGGATGGCCGTCGTCATAGGCGATGCAAATGGGGATCGTGAGATGACGATGGCTCGAGACGACGACACAACGACACTAAGGTGCTCGAGGCAGCGTTATCCCGGTTCTAGGGTTTGCAAGAGAGTGCTGCTGATGGGGGTGGGGGTGCCGCGGGTGGGTGTTGAGTTGTGTGTGCGGGGGGAGGGGGGATGGCAATGAATCGGCGGTGGCGGCGCTAGAGATAGGAAGAGGGCGCGGGGGCTGCGTTGGGGAGGGGGATCAGGGACGCGGGGGGCAGTGGCGTGGGGAGCGGAGAAATCTAAGTCGTCGATGGACGTAGATCAACATGAGATGTTGGATTTGTCATATGGTAAATGAGTAAAATGAGTTGGTGCCTTATAGGATATAGGATCGATGCGACTTATATGCGCACGCTCACGGGCGGTGTAAGTTGCGCGTGGGACTGACCCACTTAGCGCTAAATAGTCTTTATCTCTTGGATTAGACCCTTTACTGACTTTTATAATAAAATATTAAATAAATAATTGAGTTGAAAGTTTTTATATTTTTGTTAAAAGTTTCAAAATATCATTTAAGAGTTTTAAATTTTGAGTTAAAAGTTTAAATTTTGGGTAGAGTTTTTTTTTTTAGTTGAAAGTTTTAAAATTTGAGTTAAAAGCTTCAAATTTTGGGTACAGTTTTTTTTTAATTTCTAGTCAAAATTTTCAAATTTGATTCGAAAGTTTTAAATTTTCAATAGAAATTTTTGAAATCGAAAAATCGTAGCATGGTCAACTCAAAGAATTTCTATTTAAAATTTGAATATATTCAAAATCACTTAAAGATAAAATTACTAAAAAAGATATACATTGGGCCCATATTCTCGAGCAAAACCAGCCCATCCACCGCTCACCACGCCCTAACCCTAGCGAGCGTAGCGCTCACGCCGTCACACCATTATGTGCCACCACGTGGCCTTGGCAGGGCTGGTGCATCTCCATTCCTTGTTTGGATGTGCTCACTAGAAGCTGAAGTAGCGCGCATACTAAATAGCAGGGTCCTACCAATATATATACTCTTACTATTTTCTATGTTTTAACCCTCCTAAACACCCTTATCTGTTATTAACAAATTGGAGTAACTAAAAGTGCCAAATTACTTAACAACATTGAAAAAGTCTTGGAGTTGAAAAATACCATTATATGTGTCATTAATACGTGGGTATAAACTCTACGTATTATTTCCACGTATGATGGTTTTTGCAACTCGTGTGTCTCCACAATGGTGTTTTGCAAATTTTTCCATTTAATTAGTGTAGCACTGGGCCAACCCTAGAAAATAATAAAGTGATAATGATAAAAAGTTGCGATTTTTGGAGCGGCATGTAGAATTGGAGACTTCTCGCAGCAGTTTGTTGGCGGCTGGATAGACGAGACGAGGCGAGGCGAACGCGAAGCCCCACTCTCCCCCATTATTGATTCGCAGCAGGGAGCTTCGCCGCAGGCAGCGCATCCACCACGCTACCCCGCTCGCCGCGGCTCGATCCCCGCCACCCACCGCCGCCGCCGCCGCCGCCGCCGTCGACTCCGCGGACACCGCCTCCGCGCGCCTCGCACTGCTCCTCGGTCGAGACTCCGACCACTCCACAGCCTTCCTTACATGGAAGTCGACGTCTCCATCGCCACGCATACTCAGGTCCGACACGATTCCCCTCTCTCTGGAGCTTTCTTCCTTCTTGTCAATATTCCTGTCAAAGCTCTGCCCTTTCCTCCTAGGTTTCCTTCTCTCTTTCCCCTCTGCGGCTTGGCTTCTGCTACCCGGCTCACTGCGACCGCGATGCGATGGCTGTATGTTGCTCTGGTCATCTGGTGATCCGATCCGGCTTTTCGTGCTCAGTGTTACTCATACAGCAGCCAGGATTAGACGCGCTTGTGCCTTCGATCTGTTGCTTCGTGTCTTAGTGTTAGGTTTGCGCTGGTGGAGCTGAGTACATCCTTTTCGCCAATTATACTCTTGTTGACTTGCTGAGAGAATAATCTGTACATGCCCCCCTTGAAAAGTTACAACTTTTATCGTACTACTGATACTGATTACTTGATTAGGACCTAGGAGCGGTATCTTTTGGATGCCCAGTTCAGGAGAAATATCCTTTGCTGCATCATAGCCTTTCGTGATTCCGAGATTAGGACCAGACCTTGGGTCTCCTGATATTTGTTTATTTCGTCCTAATTCTCTAGGAAACGCCACTCAGTGGACTTATTCTCCAGTTTTTTTCTTGATAACATAGTTAGGGAAGGTACTCCCTGCTGGGCTTTATTTTTTAGGAAAATCATCATTGTCTGTTAATACCATCTTAACATTGTTTCTTTTCCAACCATTAGAGATACTAATTTTTTTTATAAAAAATAAATTCATCTTATTATGGAAAACAAGATAGCATGTAGTATTTTTTGTTGGTTTACTTGTGCTTTGTGGCCTTGCTCGGTATGTTAGCTAAGGGGATCTCAACATTGTCTTTTTTTCATTGCAGGAATCTTAGCTTTTTGGCGCTTTGAAGCTGCAGGTCCGGACACGTTGTCCGTTGCCTGCTCGTGTAGACGTGGGTTTGGAGTCTTTCAGAGTGTTAAGGTGGCTTTCCTTTTTGTCCTTCCATGGTTGTAATTTGTATGAACAGCCTGGGCTTTCTAGAAGATCTGTGTTGGTCTATAAGATGAATCGAAGAAGCGCAATGCTATTGCTTATCTGTCTCTGTGCAACGTTTTGCCTCATGACTCAGTTAGGAGCAGCAAATGTAGTGCTAATGGGGACAAATCTGACTTTGTCGTTTGACGATGTTGAGGCAAGCTTTGGTAAGTTCTGGACATCTTATCATATTAATTTTGGTCTCACTACCTGTGAAACTTGCCTAAAAGTTTGCATGCCTTGTCAGCCATTGCCTATGGCCATTTTGGTCTTAATATTTTGGTTTCAAAACCTTGTGGTTGTGGTGCTGTTTTATGGTGGTGTGCAACTCTGTTGCTGTATTTCCTATTATATCCTTGTGTATGTTTCTGTTGGCGCACTGACCAACATTGGCTTGATTTTATCCCATTGATTGTGCCATGCTGCATTTGTTTTAAAGGCTTTTTTCTTCTACTTCCCACTTTCTGGAGTCTATATTGTCTTGTCAGAAAGATTAATTATGCTATTTTTTAATTGGTTTGCAGCTCCAGGAGTGAAAGGTTCAGGTATTGAAGGCGTTGTTTATACTACTGAACCTTTGGACGCCTGCAGTCCATTAACAAGTAAAGCAGAAAAGGGTTCACCATCTCCATTTGCACTGATCATAAGAGGCGGGTGCACATTTGATGAAAAAGTGAAAAATGCACAGGATGCTGGATTCAAAGCTGCAATTGTATACGACAATGAGAATAGCGGGGTTCTGATTTCAAGTAATGTACCTTATCATTCCCATTTGGTTTTTCTCTGCAGTTTCTTAGTTCCACTGTCAGGGTTGGGCATGATATGCTCCATTCATGGCATAATAGATATATTTCTTTCGTCTATTCTATTTTCCCTTGTGTCCACATTGGAGGACCTTAGATGTTTCGCTAGTTCATTTAGCGCCGTTTGGACTTTGGAACATATATTTCTGCAGGATCTAACTTTGAAATGTACTTTTGAAATGTACAGTGGCTGGAAGCTCAAGTGGTATTCACATATATGCGGTGTTCATCTCGAAGGCCTCAGGGGAGGTGTTAAAGAAATTTTCAGGCCATACTGATGTAGAGGTGTGGATACTACCCGCATTTGAGAACTCAGCCTGGTCGATCATGGCAATTTCATTCATATCACTGCTTGCCATGTCTGCTGTTCTAGCAACTTGTTTTTTTGTGAGAAGACATCATATAAGGCGGGACCAGCCTAGAATTCCAGAAGTCCGGGAATTCCATGGCATGAGCAGTCAATTAGTGAAGGCAATGCCTAGCCTTATATTCACGAAGGTGCAAGAGGACAACTGCACATCATCAATGTGTGCCATATGCTTGGAAGACTACAATGTCGGAGAAAAGCTAAGAGTGTTGCCTTGCCGTCACAGTATGTTTCACTGCCTTTATAACAAATTGACTACCTTCCCTAGTGCAAATTGACTATTTGAGACTTTCCCATAGCAAAAATAAAGAAAATAGGCATGCTCAGCCACTAGTTTAACTCTTCAATCGTCGGATTTGGAACTGAAAACAGTTTGTGCAAGTATTTTTAGTCTGTTAGCACAATTTTGTGTAACAAAAGCACTAAGGCATTTTTTTGCATTTTGTTTAGTTTATTTTGAATTATAGGCTAAGTATAGTTTTCTAGATTTCACACACAATTAGTACTTCTGTAGTAGGAACTTTCTGATCCTGCAGAAAACAGATTGTTGGTACTGTCATATAGCACAGCTCTGAAACTTGGAAGTTCCACAGTGGCATTCACGATTATCACAGAGGTTTTTTTTATCTATTAAATTAACTGGACAGCTCTACTTATATGCAGTTGATTTTTTGAAGAGAAATGCGTTGAATAAACTTTTATACCTTGTATACAATATGCTATCTGAATAATGTTATTTCAGTACCCTGATATTTGTAAAAATTACCTTGCAGAGTTCCATGCAGCTTGTGTGGACCTTTGGCTCACAACTTGGAGAACATTTTGTCCTGTATGCAAACGAGATGCAAGTACTGGAATATCAGATCCTCCAGCCTCAGAGGCTACACCGTTGCTTTCTTCTGCAGTTCATTTGCCTTCTCATTCATCTTCGTTCTGGTCAAGTGTGGCAGCATCGCCTCCAAGACCAATAAGTCGACGACCTTCATCACAATCCATATCTCATATTTACTCTGCTTCTGGTACCCCCAACTCTCCTAACCCCATAAGGTCTTATACAAACTCATCTGCCATGAGTATAAGTAGAAGCAATGTGGACCTATCAAACATGCCATCTTCCCGCCCTCGCACCTCACACCTTGCCTCCACACACTCTTTGGTTGGCAATCACTTGTCTCCACCAATCAATATAAGGTATGCATCACCGCATATGTCCCACTCTGGCTATGCATCACCTAGTCCACATGTTAGTTCGTCCTATGTCTCCAATTCTGGGTACGGATCTACAAGTTACTATCTTGGTTCATCCAGTCAGCATCGGTCGTACCTAAGGCGCTGTGGGGAATCAGGGCCTAGCCTGTCTACCATGGCCCCTCAGTCGCCGCAACAGTCCCAGCTGTGTCATGGCGGTGAATCGGACATAAATCTACCAGGACCATCCTCAAGCCAGTCTTTCCGGCAATCCTACCTGAGACACTGTACTGATTCAGAGACAAATCTAGCAGGAGCATCCTCAGGCCAGTCTTTCCGGCAATCCTACCTGAGACACTGTGCTGATTCAGATGCAAGCTTATCTGCCATGGCGTCAGCTCAATCCTTGCCTGGATGTTGATTTCTCTGGGATCAGATCAGCTTCTCTCTGTACAAGACATGGCGTGACTTGTGTATACATTGAGGCGTGTACCATAGACTATTGGTTGAGAGAAAAATGGTCGGATTTGTTTCTGTTTCTCCTGCTCTTTTGGTTGTAGTGATTGTTAGCTTTATTTGTTTCACCCAGAGTGTATAGTACAATTGTACAGTAACTTTCTTTTAAATTGGCAGTGGAAGTAATAAATGTTAAGAGTTTAGATACCTGCTCCTGTTTCTTCTGCTCCCTCTGTCCCAAAAAAATACCCACTCCTAAAATCCGAAGGTAAAGGTAAGGAGATAGAGAAAAGACCAAAATGTCTCTTATTGATAGTACGGTAGTATTGATAGAAGGATAGGTAAAGGGTATTGAATGGATAAAGTTTTTTGATTTGCGGATTGAGGGTAGATAAGAATGTAGAAATTAATTTATTTTAGGATAAAGTTTAAAATCTAGGAGTTGATTTATTTTGTGACAGAGGAGGACAAGAGTTTCTATCTTTTCTTTTCTTCTGAACTCTGAAGCATATGCTCTTGGCCTAGCAACAAGCAACTTGAGCTGGGCACTTGAGTTTTTGCATGAACTTGTGCTACTACTACCTTAGTTTGTTGATGCATTTTCAAGAAGTGCACGAGCTTTGCATGCCATGCCAAAGACACAGCAGCTGCTACCTCATTCAGCGTTATAAATTGCTTCTCTGACCAGCGGCAAAAAGATGGCCGCCTTCTCCTGCATCTGCATGCGCCCCTGACAGACGCCAAGCTTCACCAAGACATCAACTTTAAAGCCCCTTCGCCTTTAACCCCTCTCTGCTCTGAACTGCTCTGTTCGATCCAGTTTGCTTGGCCTTGTAGGTGACTAACCTGCAGCTCCATCCTGATTAACTCTCGGCTCAGGTGATTGGCAGTTTGACAAGGCAGGAAGGAAGTAGCTCACTGTAACTCACACTCACCTACCAAGCTTCTACACTTGCAACCAAGCTTTGATCGTTGCTTGCATTGCTTGGCCTTGTAGCAAGAACGTGCCTTTCTTCTTCTTCTTCCTCTCCTCTGGCGGCCATGGGGATGAGTTCATGCGTGAACCTCTCCCGTGCCGCCGCCGCCGCTGCCGCGAAACGAGCGAGTTTTGCTGCTGGCGCCGGCAACCGAGTTCATGGAAGAAGCATGCTTCCGGTTGCTGTGCCACTGAGGAAGGGAAGCAACGCTAGCGTGGCGTGCTGCATCTCCTCCTCCTCCTCGTCCGTGCGCGGCAAGAACTCAGGAGCCGTGTCGTCGGCGTCGGCGTTGTCGTCGGGCCACGCCGACGGCATTGGGGTCGCGGAGTTCCTCGGCGGCAAGAACTTCCTCATCACCGGCGGAACTGGGTTCCTGGCAAAAGGTAACATTTGTTTTCTTTCTCCGTCTTGTCGCAGCTCGCGAGTTCTTGCGATCTGTTCCTGATTTTCCTTGATCATCTTGGTCAGTTCTCATTGAGAAAATCTTGCGGACAAACCCTGACGTTGCCAAGATATACGTGCTGATCAAGGCCAAGGACAGTGATGCAGCTCTGAAAAGATTGCAAAACGAGGTACTACATGGCCATCATCGCTTAACTTCAGAGTAATATTTGTTAGGCTGTTCATCTGTTTGACTCTACTTTTTTCACTTTGTGATGTGCAGGTTGTGGATACAGAATTGTTCAGACGTTTGCAGGAAATCCATGGCAAGGACTACCACAGCTTCGTGGCAAGAAAGCTGGTTCCTGTAGTTGGAGATGTCAGAGAAGCCAACGTTGGCATCGCCCCTGAGCTTGCCAGTCTGATCGCCGAAGAGGTTGACATCATCGTCAACTCAGCAGCAAACACCACTTTCGATGAGAGGTTGGTCATGTTTGCCAAAGATGAGCTCTTGGATCACTCCATGTATAAACATATGAATGATCACTGCTGCACTTGCTTCAATTTGCAGGTATGATGTTGCAATGGACATCAACACCGTAGGGCCATTCAGGATAATGAGCTTTGCGCAGCAGTTTCGAAGGCTGAAGCTCTTCTTGCAAGTGTCAACAGGTCAGGAATGCCAAATGAAAGCTCTTGTGCTGAAAACTTGCACAGATATTACCTCCAAAAATGCTTAGATATATCTCTGGGTTTGCATTTCATGTTTGCCAATCAGCATATGTGAACGGACAGAGGCAAGGTGTGGTGCTCGAGAAGCCATTTCGGTTGGGAGACACCATAGCCAAGGAGTTGGGGTCGTCATCAGATTCTTCAGAACACAAGAACACCATGCTTGACATCGAGGCAGAGATCAAGCTAGCTTTTGACCACAGGAGACACTCAGATGATTCAGCTTCTTTCTCTGAAGAAATGAAAGATTTAGGATTAGAAAGGTACACATATAATTCCAGAAATTAATGTTACTTCCTTTATATGATCTTGAGTCTTATAGAGGCTGGATATCTATCCATTATCTAAAAAAATATGATCTTCAGTCTGAAGGTGCAGTGCAGATTTATGTAAATGCATACATGAAGCAGGATTAATTAATTACTTGATCTGTGTGTGATTTGTAGGGCAAAACTTCATGGGTGGCAAGATACATATGTGTTCACCAAGGCCATGGGAGAGATGGTGATCAACTCCATGAGAGGAGATATACCGGTGGTGACCATCAGGCCAAGCGTCATCGAGAGCACCTGGAGGGAACCCTTCCCTGGTTGGATGGAAGGGAACAGGTACGAATAGTGATCAAAGTTCATGAACTTAAATACCTTGTCATGTGATAATTAGTTCCATTATGTCATAATTTGCTTCAATTTGTGATGTCTTGGCATTAATTTGGCGAAATTAATTGAGCTCGTCAGGATGATGGATCCTGTTGTACTGTACTACGGCAAAGGCCAGCTGAGTGGGTTCCTGGCAGATCCAGAGGGTGTTCTTGACGTGGTAATAATTAAGCAGATGATTAATTAGTCCATCTCTGATAGGTAGTAGATTCTTGCTCGCTAATTGCAATTAGTGGTTGATTAATCAACGGTGGTGATTGTGATTAAGGTTCCGGCGGACATGGTGGTGAACGCGACGCTGGCGTCGATGGCGAAGCACGGGCGGGGCGGGGCGGCGGTGGAGGGGATGCACGTGTACCACGTGGCGTCGTCGACGGTGAACCCGCTGGTGTTCGGCGACCTGAGCCGGCTCCTCTTCCAGCACTTCACGGCCGCGCCGTACAGCGACGCGGCGGGGCGGCCCATCCACGTGCCGCCGATGCGGCTGTTCGACAGCATGGAGCAGTTCGCCAGCTACGTCGAGACGGACGCGCTGCTGCGGACCGCCCGGCTCGCCGGCGGCGCCGGCGCCGGAGACGAGAGGCTGTCGCAGCGGGTGCGCGAGCTCTGCGCCAAGTCCGTCGAGCAGACCATCCACCTCGGCAGCATCTACCAGCCCTACACCTTCTACAGCGGCAGGTGATCAAACCCGTGTGCTTCTTCTCGCCTTGCCATGGATGATGCATGCGATATGCTCATGTGCTCGCCGGCCATGCCGGCGGCTGCAATGCAGGTTCTACAATGGCAACACGGAGGCGCTGATCGGGGAGATGTCGGAGGAGGAGAAGGCGCGGTTCCACTTCGACGTGAGAAGCATCGACTGGGCGGACTACATCACCAACGTGCACATCCCGGGTCTAAGGAAGCACGTCATGAAGGGGAGGGGCGTCGCCGCTGCCGCGTCGTCGTCGTCAAACGCCTCGCTGCTCGCCGGCGCCCCCGCGTGAATGGCCGGGTCGGCGCCGGCGCCGGAGTAGAAGAGGATGCATGCATGCGCCGCTGCGTGTACACTAGGCTAGATTGTTGTTATGCCGTCACCGATCTTGCTGCAGCTCCGTTTGGATCCTTTATGAAGGTTACCTTGTGAATTTATTGGTTCATATTAGCAGTATTTTAATGCGGGTGTATCACGCTTGTTCCACATCATAGGTGTTATTTCTATATATCATCGTGTAATTGGGAGCGAAAATTGGACATCAATTTAACTGACCTTACAAAAGATGCACATAATTCATAATATATTTAGCAAACAGAGCATTGGTTGGTTAGTTTTTCCTTTGATCCACAGCTGTCTTACCAGTAGAGTAGACGAACGAAATTTCACAACCAGCCGATACATGTACGAAGAACATATCCAACTGGAAAAAGGAAACATGTGTACTGTAGCAGATCAGGATAACAACCCCAAAATTCGGAATACTACTACTACACTGAAAGAAGATTAGGTGTCTTGACATAGATGATACAAATTACAAGACTATCGACACAAGCTTACACTACAAAATACAAATAAAAGTTCAGTTTTTTGCCAGTAGATTTCCTCTGTAAAATGCCTAAAAGGGAGGGGTGAGGATGGGTGGGACTTTAATCACCTGAAAAACTCACGTATGGCTGCATGACACTTGGTTTTTTTAAGGGTAGCAGCATCTCTTGCATTGACCAATGAGGGTCAAGTTTTACGAATGGATCTGGTGTTCCCTTGTTATTGTTGGGTGGCCCATGCACAGGTTTCATAGTCCAGCAAAGTATCACTGACCAGCGTTGACTACCGCAATACAAGCTGAGATATGGTACCACCAATAACTCAAAGGAAATAATCAGGCGTCCTGCGTGTCACGTCAGGCTCACCTCTCCTAGGAGCTGGCTCAAACTGCAACAACGGGAAACCAACATGAGTTGCCTATTACAGGATATGTAATTTGAGCTAACAAATCATCAGAATTTAGAAGACATTATAAATGAATTGAGTGATCAAAGCGCCATATCAACATTTATATTTCAAATTTTACAATAAAGTCATTAGACAAGAATGCATTACATCCAGAGCAGGTTGAACCACCACAATGAATCAAGGAGATCAAAAAGTAGTTGCAACGGAAAAAAAAGGTGGTAATCACCTGAATAAATGTATGGCTGTTGCAATCATCAACTTCCAAAATGGATGCCATATTCCCACATCGGTAACAATAATTTGGAGCACTGAATATAGTAACAACTTTTTGTTCCTGTATGTGCATAGTGAATAATTATGGCATATAACTTGCACAACGCTCCTGATAAAGTATCTAAAGGTTCAGCAAGCTTACATGAGCCCAATTATATCCTTCCATAACTAATTGATGAGCCCGAGCTACAAGTTTGAGATTGTTTGTGTGATTGAACTGCTCAGATATATCCTGGAAAACAAAAGAAAGAATGAACTAACTATAACTAAAATTCTGCAAGTAAAAAAGGGCCAGACAGAGTAGTACCTGGCCAAAAGTGTAGCCAGCACCACGAGGAGATATGCCCCAACCACAGCGATCATCTGGATCAGACCATAGAAGATCACACATAGGTCCCTCATGAGGAACCTCTTGGACACGATCTAAGCTACGCACACTATCAAGGTTCTCAATTGATGGAGATAAACCACCATGCAGGCAGAAAATTTCAGATTCCACCTTCAATAACATAAAGAAAATATCAACATGGTCCATGGATGCATAATGCTGAGAATATGTGCTTATTGAGAGTATGGAATGAATTATTTTATGGTACAATTAACAACTTTGCAGTAAAAAAAGAGTTATGTACTACATGAAATGCATATCGATGTCCACTTTATATGATTCAAATATGAATCCATACAATTGAAAATCCAAAAATCTACCAGAGAGAACAGCACTGTTAGCAACTTGATATGATGTCACACAACTCCCAAATGGCCAAGGAATTTCAATTATGCAGCTGTAAATACATAATGTATTCTTTCACAAGGTAAAGACACTAGTCATGTCCCATCGATATGTTTCCAGCTATCAAGTCTGCAGGTGGCGATATACAATCAGTAGTGAAAAACAAACTAGGCTTTCAAACAGTGTACCATGCAAAAAAAGGCAAAAAATACTAGAGATACTTATAAATGACAGAACAAACCAAAATTTAAAGAAAAGAGGAGCTCCATGATTCAAAGTACATACCAGTGCTGTCAATGGAAAATAATCGAAAAGATCTGTGAATATCTTCCATACATTTGCATTGCCATACCTGGTTTCAAAGAAGGGTCAACAACAGAAATAAAAAAAATGACTCTTCAAGCATCTCCCTCCGTCCCAAAATATAGCTACTTTTAGCATTCAAAATTTGTCCCAAAATATAGCTACCTTTCCACCTACTCCCTCATCTCAAACAATCACAACCATCTCTTATTTAATTTCTCCACCTACTTCCTCATCTCAACCAATCACAACCAACCCTCATTTATTTTACCCTTCTCTTTAATACCCATGCCCAGCTCTAAAAGTCCTTATATTTTGGGACGGGGGGAGTAGCAACAAATCATTGTTGCAAATTTCACTTCCATAAACTAACAAACAATATCACTATTTTGTTTGAAGCACAGCAGCTCCTAAGCATAGTGCATTAATGATATCTGTTATCAGAAGAAACAAGCATACAGCTTGGTTCACAAGGTACAAAACTCTAATATACAATCAACACAAAGCCTATCTACCACTGCAGAGAGAGAAAAAAGGCACATGATGTCAAATAGATCCCACATATACCAACACTTTGCATGGATGTCTATTACTCTATTATACTGAGACAAGGACAATAAATTCCACACGACTCTAGGATCAGATAGAACAAGCATAGATTTTCTGCCATGGCAGCAATTATATAGTACATTATGAACAGGGAACTAGGCTAGACCTGGAATAGGATTAAGATTAATTTTCATTAAGCACCTAAACAAACACAAACTCACTTTCGTAAACATTCATCGTAGAATCCATAAACCTGTGTGATCTGCAATCATCAGAAAAAAAAAATCAGTTTAACATAGACATAACTAGTTCACCATTACAACAGGCAGACCATAATAAAACAAACTGTGCTAAACAGGAACCAGAAGAACTCAAAAGCAAATAGATTTGCTCAAATTTCTAATAATGGTGGCCAAGTCAGGGTATAGGCATTGAGAAAACAATATTAAACAGCACCTGCCGGCTCTCGTGGTTTCCGCGAAGGATTGTAATCCGATGTGGGTGGCGCACCTTCAGTGCCACCAAAAGCTGGATAAGGAATACCATTCAGTAATGCTTAAACAACATGATCTCAAACATAAAACAATAGAAATATTTGAAAGAATACCAGTAACCAGATTTTGTTACTGGCTAATAAGAACAAATAAATCTGGTATGTGAAATTTGACAACTTCTGTAAAACTGTAAATAAAATACTCATCAAAGAAAATAAGCAGGTATTTCTTACGGTAACAGTCTCAACAGAGTAATAGCCACGGTCCACATAATCCCCCATAAATAAATAATTAGTATCTGGGCACTGAAACAGCAGAGAACAAGTCTGTTAGCTATCTTTGAGAATGGAATGTTGAACGGATAATTTTAAAGTATGGCAGCCAAAAAAAAGCGAATGCAAGTAGTACCTTCCCACCAATCCGAAAAAGCTCTACAAGATCATGGAATTGTCCATGAATATCACCACAAATTGTTACTGGGCTTTTGACAGGCTGCACGGCAAAAGAAAATGCAAAACCTTAAAACCAATGCTGCTCTGCCTTTGTACCCTACCATGGAAGAGAACATTTAAATATTTTGAGAACACCTTAACAAAATTATATGAGCACGTACTACTATGGGCTATCTGAATGGAACAAAGTTCCATTCAGTAATGTAAAAGAGGAGGTAAAGATTAAGGTGATGAAATTGAATGGAAGGAGGAAGACCTTGAATTCCTGTCTTTATTTTAGTCATCAACATTGGCATTGGCAGACCTATGGTTAGATTGATAAGCACCAAAATGATGACTAAAGCATATGTAGGTATAAGGTACCAACTATCGCGAGTAACACTATGAAGCATCCTTGCTCAAATGCAATGCCAAAACCGTAGTGCATAAAAGTTCAATCGACTGTTGAAGTAGCAATAAGAAAACCCTGCCACACCTATACTGAAAGATACCCAGCATAACAGTGAGAAGAGAACCGATAGTATGCGATACCTGAACATTGCTTTCCTCCATCAATATCTCCTTAGCCTTCTCGCACAGTGCTTTAACCTGCAATTGTGGGGCCATTAGAACAAACGTAGATTCTAGGAATATAAGAACATCAGTTGCATCGACATTTATGCCCATCAAATGTTCCTATTTTTGGTCAACCGCCCATGCATATCGACACGTATGTATATATCCTATTCTACAGGTGATAAACATGTGAACCCAATTTGCGATCATCAAAACAAAAGGTAGCAGTGAGCCAGCGACAACATGTGCTAGGAAATTTCCAATTTTTATGCTACTTTCTGCGACTCTTGGAATCTACTACCAACAACCAAATCTGAGTAATGACATCGAAATGCTCCCAAGTTCCAAGTTGCTCTCGCCAGCCACGAACAGTACTCACTCATATCATCTCTCCAAACAGCCAAATCACCAAGCACAACAAAAAGGTACGCGTCAATCGCTCGCGAATCACCGGATCACACACCAATTCCAAATCCCCCACCCAACATGCCCCGGAAAAGCCCTAGGAACCCCCCTCGTAACAGATCAACGCCCCCACCATATTCCCCAGATCGAGCGCCGCTGAGCCGGCGCCGGCCGAACGAACGCGAGACCGAAACGGAAAAGCCAGAGCACCAGTAGGGGGATCTCACTCTCACCTCCTGCTCGGCGAGCGGGCGGCACTGCATCAGCTGCTCGATCTGCGTGTCCAGGCCCCCGCAGCCCCCGCCGCCGTCCACGCTCATGGGCTCCATCCCCACGCTCCTCCCCTCCGCCTCCTCCGAGGCGAGCGCGCCACCTCGAGCTCGTCGCCGGCGGCGAGGGGATGGATAGATGGGGAGAGCGCGCGCGCTCGGGCCGAGGCGGATTGGGCGAGCGGGGGAGTGTGACTGTAGGAGAGTGGCGAGAGAGAGAAACTGGACACGGAGAGGAGAGGAGGAGTACTGGACGGGAGCCGGCCTGACACGTGGGCCACCCCGTCGCCTCGGTGGGGCCCACCCGCTGCCCCCGCGCGCGTGGGCAGCAGCGTGTGGCTGGGAGGACTGCGCTGTCAGTGGCTGACAGGTTGGTCGGCGCGTGGGCCCGGGATGTCAGTAGCTTGCGTGGGGGACAGTACTGGAGAGGAAGCCCACGGATTGTTCGAGGCGAGGAGCGTCTGAGCAACACGTAAGGGTGGTGGGGCCCATATGTCAGTGATAGTAAAGTGCGTGGCGTTCGGTGAGTTGGCGACCGGAGACGAACGGACTGGAGAGCACGGGATGGCAGCTGACCGGAAATCCGTATGGGCTGTGGGCTTCTGCGGCATGTGAGTACTTTGATAATGGGCCCATCTGTCTGAGGTGAGGCTTTCGAACAGGATCGCTATTTATGCAGATCAAATTACAAGTGGTATTTGTACCATTTGCAATGGAGGTTTTTTGGTATAAAACTCTGCCAGAGTGTTCCAAAATTCTTTAATTTGTTCGAACTTTTAAAATATTTTTTCAGATATTATCCAGTATAAGAATACACTTATTGGAAGCATTTTATTATCACACCTCCTTTTGACAATGGTAAAGAGCATAATGAACCTCCCTATCCTAGACCATGTTTCTTTTTTGCATTTGATTCTAGATTCCATCCTCGTAATTAAAAGAAAAAAAACAGCTTTTAAGAACATTACAAAGCAGGCCATGGGGCTGCTTTGTGGATTTCGAGTGATGATGTTAAAAAACCCAAATACACAACCAGTTTTAAGAATATTATATTCCAGAAACAAGACCGTGAGAATAAAAAACAAAAATAAATGAGACCTTAGACTTATTTTGTCGTATGCTTCATTGCTCCTTATGATTCCACATCATAGTTATGCTTGCGTTACTCTTTGTATAGAAGGACATGGAGGGATTACTTAGATATAAGTTTTTCCATTATTTACTATGGTTTCATCATTTTACACGGCTGCGGCTGTGGCTGCTTTGTACCTACATTAAAAAGCATTAGAGTTGTATTGGGATTGCTACGGCTGTGCAATCGCAGCCAGCTAATCCGATTAGGCCTAGTAGCTATAACTCAACTTGTAGTTATACATGTCAAGGATAAACGATATGAAATTGAAACTATAATCACCTAAAAGTTTCAAATATATTTAAAATACACTACACAATACAATCTAAAAACACAAGTTTGTCAATCTATTTTGTAAATACTTGATGGCGAATGATAAGTGCCTTTATTTTAAGACCGTGTCTCTCCTCTTGTTTGGATTTGGTTACTTGGCAATATTCATCCTGAATTTGGCTTCCATCCTTAATTTTATTAATCTTTGAATAGAGTTTCAAAATAATAAGAAAAAAATCCACGCTTTCTCATTGGTAAGTAATCGGTTCTACGAATATACCATCAATAAGCGCCATGTCAAATTGTCGGTGACAATTCGTAAAACCGACCACTCTCAAACAGAAATGTTTTATATAAGCAAAATACATTACACTAATCTACTATTAACTCAACATTTTCTCCAGAACGCTGGCGTAATCTCTTTAAAGTTTCTCAGCATAACAAATCAGGCTATTCTAGCAAACTGGAGCGGACGGTGCCCAAAAGAGTTCACGAGTCCTCAGAGCCTTGACGTCTTGAGCCGTACTGAACTGAAAACTCAAGATTCGAAGCCAAGAACCCAAGTCACCCAAGGTCCCAGGGGAGAGGAGCATCGAGGAGCATCTCTGCATCTGCGACGTCCCACTGCTGCTTGCTGCTGCTAGTTTGAAACCGGGTTCTCCTCCTCCCTGTAGCGACTCCCTGTAGCGAGTAGCAGGGAGCCTCTTCCTCCCGGCTCCCGGGGCCGAATCGCGGGGATTCTTGCCCGCTCGGCTCGATCCGGCAATGGACGCGGCTGCCGGAGGAGCGCCGCCGCGGCCCGCCGCCGGAATCCGCGTCCGGGTGCCACTGGTGAGTTTCAACCCCAAATCTTCTTTGGCCCTAGAGCGCCACTTGTTGTTTGAGCTGCAGGACGCGTACATTTAGCTCGGAGGACGGAGTGAATGTTCTTGGCCCAAAGGCGTCACCTTTTGGTTACAAACTCCTAAATCTAAGGGGTTTCCTGTTCATACCCAGTTGTTTTTATGGTTTTTTGCTATGGACAAGGCCTCGATCTGCGTCCGTAGGGACTAGGGCTTTGTTTTGGAGTCTAGGTTCGAATTTTCCGTGAATGTCTGATAGCTCTTTTTGGTGAAGTATCTGTTACTATTGCTAAGTAACCTTTGTGGTACTGTGCAGATGCCACTTCATGAGTTTTTGCTGGTCAAAATGCTGTTAGATGAACGTTTTGTATGAGTATGGGATCACAAAATTTGCTCAGCTCTTCTTTTGTCCCCATTTAAAAGCTAGCATATAATAACTATCATTATCTGAGACTTTTAGGTATTAATTATGGAGGAAGTAGCACTAGCAAATCATCCTATTCCTAGGTCCATGGACACATGGGCTGCACAAGCGGTTGATCTATTGCTAGACATTTTGTGCAATGTATGTGAATTTGTAAGGTTATACTTACTAGCTATAAAGACCACGTCAGTCATATGAATTGCGAGCATGGTGAACACTTTCTTAGGAACTTTAGCATAGCTAGTAACTACAATATAAATGACGCTAGTATGAAATTAGCATCCATAATAGTTGAACCAGGGAATGAGCAGT
Source organism: Oryza meyeriana var. granulata (assembly GCA_003991445.1). NCBI lineage: Eukaryota > Viridiplantae > Streptophyta > Magnoliopsida > Poales > Poaceae > Oryza > Oryza meyeriana. The sequence continues at coordinate 247,059 of RYFJ01001306.1, read as the reverse complement.
AAACATAATGACCAGACTAGGTAGGACAGGCTGGCTTTCTTACACTGTTACACATTTGATAATGCCAGTTGTGCTGATGTTTGTAACGTTTGATGGGTGCAATATCAATTTTAGTAACCGACTAGTACATTAGATTTGTTTCTCTCTGTCTCTCTAGCTTACAAAATGACAGAGAAGCACAAAGCATACATGCATTAAGGGGTAATAATACAAAGGAGATTGTTGAACTAATTATTACTAAAGAAGGCTGGCTTGTGCAATAAGAAGTAAAATTCAGTACATTATTCTACTTTCAATAAAAGCAGGGTCCTTTGACCAATGGTCTAAGAAAAATTCAGTACATTAAAAAGGCCCAACGTTTCGCATATCAGTAAATGAAATGCCAAAAGTTCAAGACTCGCCCCTTCTCTCCCCCAAAAGAAAACCCCTATGAGACTAAACCATGTGCGTGTTGGACGGGGTTTACCGGTTTGACATAAAATCCTTTTTTCCTTCTGCTTTTATTTTAGGCTTTTCTATAGAGATTTTCTCAGCGATTTTTCTGTCTTGAGATGGGTTCAGCACAAAGAGAGAGAGAGTGAATCCATTCGCCAGTGTAACTCGAGTGCTTTGATCGCTGGTGAGCTCAACTCCTAGATCCAGCTTCACCCTCGACCACTGTTTTCTTTTCTCGATGTCATGTGTTTGGGATTAGAGTCAGGGGTTATTCCATTATTGGTGTGAAGCTGGTATTTTTTTGGTTCAACGGTATGATTTTCCATTGGATCTAGGATCATAGGGTTTCCCTTACTCTTTGAGGAGGAGTTACCCTACCCGGCAGTATCACAGTTACCGCAAAAACCAAGCTGTCTTACCAACAAAACCAAGAGGGTTACCGTGCGAGGTTACCGTGGTAATCGAGGGGTAACCGCACGATATTGCAAACCTGATTCACTTCTACTAAAAGTTGATTTTTTTTTAATTTTATTGGTGATTTGTGTTTGGATCTAGATCTCTAGGGTTTTAGGAACTTAAGGTTACTTTCTTTTGTTTTGGTTTAAGTTAAGTGGAATTTTACCATCCTTAAGGAGGTACCACTCACATCCGGCCGTTTATTTGCAAGGGGCATGATTGGCATCAGGTTGTGCCCATGACTAATCATCTTCTCCATCTTTCCTCTCCGCTTGGGCGGTTGCGCCATCCCCAAATCAGTAGTTCAGCGGCATGCGCGAGCAGGGCCACGGGCGTCATCGACCTAGTTGACCTACGCGAGCTCGAACTAAGCAAAACCACATATGCTACTTAATTGTTGGCTGCCTGGAGCACTAGGAGCAGTTTCGCCTGGACCAGAATAGACTTGTCCTGCTGTCCATGGAGAACGAGCATGAGTAGAGGAGGTTGTAGCAATCGGAGTCCCCACGCGAACAGGAGTTAAGGAGATGCAAGCCAGCAGCGCCCATGCGTGAGAAAGAGCGAGGAGATGGTGGCCGGCGGTGTCGGTGCTCAAGCGGGAGCAGATACGGCCGTCGGGGTCCATGCATGGGTGGGACTGGAGGAGACGGTGGTCGACAGTGTCCACGTGCGAGAAGGAGCAGAGGATACGGCGGCTACGGCATCAGCACTCAAGCGGCGTTCGTGGCTTCACGCTCGAGTGCGAGCGGATGTGGATCAGGAGAAAAGGTTGATGCAAAATTACAGGTCTACCCTCTCACCTTCAGAATTTGATCGGTACTTGCTTTTGCGAGGATGTGGTACTAGGTGGTACCGAGCTTTTCTAGCTGTTAGATGGCACGTAATCAACAGCTAGGATATGGTACATCCTCACCTCAAGGACTGTAAAAAGCCTCTTAAGTTAAACATGAAGATGATTGCTATCCTGAACTATCCTCTCTTGTGAAATCATTTGTTGGGCTTTTCATTGTCACTTTTATCAATCTTATAGATGTCATGTAGTGCTCTCCCTTGGTTCAGAAACGAAGCCTTTTTACAAGAACAATATTGTACTAAACAATATTACATGGAATCAATGGCGGAGCCAAAAATTACTAAAGACTAGGGCTAAACTAGGGCTCAACTAATAGGTTGTTGATTTTCTCCAAAATTTACATGGTGATTTAAGAGTATTTAAGCTTGATTTTGGAGGCAAGCCTACGGCTCAAGCCCTAGCTGCCCTAGGCTTGCCTCCGCCCGTGATGGGAATTTCATTTGGGCATTACAAATTTAGAGAACTTTATCTCCCCTCTGCATGATAAAGCAAATAACAATGCATGATGCATCTATATTTTATTATTGAGTAAATTTCACAAAACCCCAGGTTTTGGGGCATCTGTAACACAAAACCCCATGTTTTGCGATTTGTTTCATGAAACCCCAGGTTTTGGGGCAAAATGTTTCATAAAACCCTAGTTACAAGCTTATATTATCCGTTTGACTAAGATATTTATTTATAATAATTGTAAAAAAGTATAATATTTTGTAGTACATATACATGTTAGCTGCTGTTCAACAAGGTTGATCATCGTGGTTTGATCATTTATGTGTATATTTAACCAATTATCATGTCATTATCAGTTATGATTATGTTAAGTTTTTTGCAGTGCAAAATTGAGAGAAAAAGATAAAGTAGACGAAAGGGATATGTACTTTGAGTCAACTAATGTGAATTTGTGTAAAAATAATCATATATAATAATGAAATGTGAGTATTTTATATAAATATGGGATTTCTTGAAAATTTTTGCCCCAAAACATGGGGTTCCTTGAAACAAATCACAATAACTGGGATTTTGTGTTACAAATGCCACAATACCTGGGGTTTTGTGAAATTTACTCTTTATTATTTGATATCACAGGCGAAGCCTACCAAGGTGGTAGCTGCAAGTGCTCATGTCACACTTAAAAATGGTTTATGCAAGAGTTTAATGGAGCAAGGATAAACCAAAGCTCGTATCTTTTAAACCTCTAGTCCTTGTATCCATAAGTTAGCAAACAACATTGTCCAGTTTGTTCAGCTGAGTGATACGTCCCTCTGTTCCTATACAGTATAACGAACATAGTGAATAGTGACGATGATGAGCCTGCTATCCCACCATCACCTCCAGAATTGGTGGGATCTTGTGCGAGTGAACGAATAGATCACTTGTGCACATGGCTTGGCTATTTTTGGATTGATGTTCAGTTGCAAATTATATATAATTTTCAAGAAACTTATGATATACAATCTGTTGCTAAGGCATGGGTATTTTGCTAGTCATATGAGAAAGATAAACATCACGCAATGCAATCGTCACAATATTTTGCTAGTACCTGGACAGAAAGATATGTTTGTTTCTTTGATAACTCTTTCCTTGCTAAAATGAGAGTTACTTCTTGTGGTTTGTTTACAAACTTGTGCTGTTCCATGTTCAGGTTAATATAAGCATATTCTAACTTCATTTATCAATGCATTTGCAGGTAGAGTCTGTGTCTTGTTACTGCAGGGTGGATGGAGGTCTTAAAACTGTTGTGAGTGCTAGAAAGTTTGTCCCTGGTGCAAAGTTGTGCATGCAACCTGACATTAAACCAAACAAGCGCAAGTCAAGGAGCTCACGCAAAGAGAGGTGCCGAACTCAGGCACCACTTCTACCTGGCCTTCCTGACGACCTAGCTATTACCTGTCTCATGCGTGTTCCTCGAGTTGAGCACACAAATCTTCGGTTAGTCTGTAAACGGTGGAACCGGCTTTTATCTGGGAACTATTATTACTCCTTGCGTAAGAAACTTGGCATGGCAGAAGAATGGGTTTTTGTCTTCAAAAGGGACCGTGATCGGAAGATTTCTTGGCATGCCTTTGACCCAGTTCATCAGGTGTGGAAGTCACTCCCTCCAGTTCCAGCAGAGTATTCAGAGGCCGTGGGCTTTGGTTGTGCCGTTCTCAGTGGCTGCTATCTGTACCTGTTTGGTGGCAAAGATCCAGTCCGAGGGTCTATGAGGCGTGTTGTATTTTACAATGCTCGGATAAACAAATGGCTCCGAGCCCCAGATATGCTACAAAAACGTCACTGCTTTGGTTCCTGTGTCATAAACAACCGCCTCTATGTCGCCGGTGGGGAGTGTGAAGGGATACAAAGAACTCTAAGATCTGCTGAATATTATGACCCAAACAGGAATAGATGGTCTTACATTAGTGAAATGAGCACGGGAATGGTACCTTTTATTGGAGTTGTATATGATGGCAAATGGTTCCTGAAAGGGCTTGATTCTCATCGTCAGGTTGTGAGTGAGGTCTATATGCCAACATCCAACGTGTGGTCAATCACTGCTGATGAAATGGTTACGGGCTGGCGGAATCCAAGCATTTGCTTTAATGGACGTCTTTATTCAGCGGATTGCCGGGATGGATGCAAGCTTAGAGTCTATGATGGGGTCACACGATCGTGGACCAGATTCATGGACAGCAGGCGCCATCTGGGCAGCTCACGAGCTTTTGAAGCTGCAGCTTTGGTCTCACTAAATGGAAAGATCTGCATTATCCGCAACAATATGAGCATCACTCTTGTTGATGTCTCAAACACACCAACTGTTATTGAGATTAACAGTGCCCACATGTGGGATATATTTGCTCGGAAGGGCCAGCACAGGTCTTTCATAGCAAACTTGTGGTTAACCATTGCAGGTCGCCATTTCAAGACTCACATTATCCATTGCCAAGTGCTCCAAGTTTGAGCATGGCTGCATGTGAACTGGGAAACTGGGAACATAATCAAATTTTGGAAGGACCCATCAATCAGAAGCTGAAATGGGTGCCAGAACTCCAGCAGAGAGATAGTGTGTTGCCTAAATGAACATCTGCTGATCTCGTTCCTACTCAATTCTCTCCGGTACTGGAAAAATCGCATGCTGGTTGCTTGATGTAAGAGAGGAAGTGGGAGCTTCGGCTGTGTATGAAACCAAGGCGAAACTTTGGGGGTGGGAGTAAGAGAAATACTCCGTAGCATCGGTGGTTTGCACAGTGGTATTCATGATTTCAGTGTGCTGATGCTTACCGGACTTGGATGACCTGATACTGCTGATGATACGGTAAATATGCAATAATGGTTGCATTGACGGCTGTCATGGCATACATTTTCGGATAGGATGGTGGTCCACCTTCATCCTAATCATCATGTCTATCTTTCTTTCGGCTTATTAGGCATGTCAAAACTATGTTGTATGATTGTATCAGCCGAGTAGAGTAACAAACGAATAAATGTTTTGTTTAACTGTTTATGTTTTAAAATCTTTGCCTGGTTGTCATGTAGCAGAGGTTTTGGGATCTGATTGGTGGATTTATGGATGTTATATCTGAAAAATATTACCTAGGCATTTATGAAATATTCCTCTTGAACTCCGATTGCTGTGGGCGAATCTTTGCACTTCTCTTTTTTGGTTCATATGCATTGTGATGCACTGAAGCTGAAGCAGTTCTAGGTATCATATACTAGCTAACAAATGCGGGAAAGCTACAGAGAATTGCTGATAAACATCAGCCCAGGAAAGATACAGAGAATTTTATCGCATCCAGCACATAACAAATTATCCAGCACGTGACAAATTATGGAGAAATCGATTAGCTGTTTGACGATCATTTTCAGGAGATGATGTCAATGATGATATTTTCGTGGTAATGCTGATCCTCTGCTCGCATGCAAGTCAAAGCCAGGGAAAAACTGCAGAAGTCAGTGGCTGCTAACCCAGGATGATGCCCTCATTGTCAAACTCTGAAGAACATACTGTGGGCTGCTAATAAGTGTCAGCAGTTTAGAACACTGACCCTATCTAGTTAGTGAGCCCTTTGGATCCATATGAGAAAGAAAACTTGGATGCTTGTCACTGCCCAACTTGCTCCATGTGTTTGACAAATTGGCACATTTTTTTTTAACCTAGTCACTCGATTTTTTTCTGCTCAAGAACTTTGATTTCGGCTGGTGATCGATCTTTGTGATTTCCTGAAAAAAAAATCTTTGCATGATTGCTGCAAAATCACATGCCTGATGCTTAGCATCTGTATTAGGTATTTAGGTAGGCTGTTTCTGCAGTAATGAAATAGCATTGGCTACCTTGTTTGGCTAGTAACTAGCTACTGCTCCAGTAGTATTAAGCTCAGGGAATATTACATCACATGAAAGCTACTGGAGGAGAAGAATAGTGCAGTTATGCCTGCTAATTTTCGCTGGTTTGATTAGCTTTACCAAGACCTGACAAAAGCACGCTTTGCCGAGAAGATTACGATAAATTAATCCATAGTACGTTTGGAATTCAAGGCAGGCTGCTGCGTTCCTGCTTTCTCGGACGACCAAAATTTCCTTGACTTTTTTTTTTGAGATATTTGCCGAAATTTGACCTTTTGACAAAAGGATTGGTTCTTGAATTCACATTATTTCTTTTGACTCAGAAACAGCGAGACACAGCACCTCTGTTGCCTGAAAGAACCAGAGGCGTAGCATGCAGCTTTTGATTAGCTGATATATGTGCAGTAAGAGTTCATGACAAGGTGGTGACACACATGGCCTATATTCTTTTCATGTTACAAGTAAGAACGCATGAGTTGGCCTGACAGTTCAAACAGCTTGTTTCATTCGATTCGCAAGGTGTTGCTTGCTTGTAATGCTCACATGCTGCTATATATGAACTAAAATCGTACATGTGATATATATTATGAACAAAGAAATTTAAAACTCCTAAAACTCGGTAGCGCTATATAGCGCGCAGCGCGCTAGGTATTATGTAGCGCTCCTCAGACCGTCTTTATGTTTTCCGTTTTTTCGTTGCACCCTCCCGTTCGGCTGTTTTTCTTTCCATATTTTCCGTTTTATCGGTACACCCTCCCCTCCCAATCCTCTGCTGTGTTTTTTTTTCTTTCTGACTCATTGAAGTCTCTCAGCATAAAAGAATTACTAGCCTTTTTTTGGCTTGCGCTGCCTATCCGGGTAAAAGAATACCACCATCTCCTGCCCCTCCCATAATCATCTAGGCTAGAAAACTCTCACATCTCAGAGTAAAAAAATTACGAACTAATCATCTAACCAGAAAAATTATTCACACTTACTAGGCATAGTAATTTATTTACTCCGTTAAGTAGTCACGTATCTCACTTATCCAGAATAGTAACTTATTTACTCAGTAGTATACCCTGTTCTCAAGTATTGATTCTCTCGCCATAGGCAACAAGATAAAAATGTTGATGATAGTAATTTATTTATCATATGAAACATATACTGAACTCTGTGAAAATAAAAAAATACACACATATTTTACAAGAACACAGATTCGTTTAGCAAGCCGCTGGCCCCAGCCTACACTCCAGATGAGGACATGAGGTAGTTAATCTCCGGCCAGCCACCTCACTGCCAGTAGTGCCGAATCCTGCACATCGTCGTCCCTGTCTACCTCGACTCTTGCAGTGGTGGAGAGAGAGGGGAAGAGGCTGGGGCCCTGCGGCTCGTGACAGATCCACGGCAGCAGCAGTGGCGGCTTGTGCCAATTGCCGCCAGATCCAGCAGCCCTACGCCTCCCACGCACAGGATCGGTCGGCCTCGTCATCGTCATAGCCTGATCTCGGAGCTGCGCAGCACGCCATCTACTCCCAAAGCACACCGTCCTTCTCGGTAGCCGGGGGACCAACAGAAAGAGCAGGGCTGGTGCTTCTTAGGCTCGTTGGAGAGACGACAACAAGAGATGGCGTGAGGAAAGACGCCAAATCCACCTCGCTATCGTCGGACGTGCTCGGCCGTAACCGCCGAGAGGAGGGACTCAATGCCGTCGCTGGGAATGCCTCCTCCCTCAATGCCGTTGCCATAAACCAGCTGCTTGCTTGATGGCGATAGGGACAAACTCCTCCGTCATTGGCCGCCGCCGGCAAATCCTTGCAAGATGGCGACGAGAACGGCCTCCTCTTGCTTGATCCAGATAAAAAGGAGCAGGGAACGGAAAAATGAGGGGGTGGGTGGTTTCTGAGTGGTAAAAAACTATATAAATAGATAAGGGTGTGATAGCTAGTAAAAAGGTTACTATGTCCTGGGATTCCTTTGTTAGGTGTGTTGGCGTTGGTAGGGGCATGTGTGGCATGTTATATAGTTATACAACATGTTGCGCGTTGCGGAGTAGTTCTCTCTAAAACTTATATTTTTTTCTTTTCCAAAGTGACAGGGTGTGTTTTTTTTTGTCAAAACCAATTGTACAAATGATATACGGAGTAATATATAACTAAAGTATTTATGTTTACCAAAATGTTGGCAACATTTAAATTTTAGCTTGCCAAAATAATACTATTTTACCTGTGTTTGTAAGGACCTGTGATAAAACGCCCTGTTCGGCAGTGAAGCTGGAGTTGCTTATTTAAGCCGCACGCAAAACGAGAAACGTCATTAGCACGTGATTAATTAAGTATTTATTATTAAAAAGTTAAAAAATGGATCTATTTGTTTTTTTAAGCTACTTTTATATAGAAATTTTTAAAAAAAACATACCGTTTATCGTTTTGGGAAGCGTGCGCGCGGTATACGAGAAAATAAGCCAACGCCCAAAGCAGCTGCCGAACAGGTAGTTAGTGTCTTTGCTGAGGTTGGTTCTAGCTTAGAGTTGTTTTGGTAAGGTGATTTTTGAACGTGGAGTTATGTCTGGGAAGTTTTTGTGCTGTGCCTATAAAGCTGGAGTCCCCAGCGTACTCTTTGTTGCTGCTTTTTACTAAAAGCAGGGCTTTTGAGCTTTTTATCTAAAAAAAACTATTTGGTAAGGTTAACATCGGTTAGGATCAAATAGGCCCATAGTCTTTGGTCCTGACATTGGATTTGGTTCTTTTTTTTTAAAAGCTTTTGTTTTAAATCTATTTTCTAGTTTCATAATAATTAATTTATTCCTCGTATTCTTGAATAATTATCTCAAATCATTTGGCCATTCAGCCGTTCCGCACAAAAGAACAAACTCAGGTTGGAGACGAGAACACAAGCACGAATCTTAAAGCAGGGATCTTTAGTCTACGATCTGAAACTCTGAATTCTGAAAGCGCGATCAGTGCGATTTGTTTCCGTAAAAGAATACGGAGCACTAGGAAACTATATCGAGAAGGTTGCAGAAAAAAAATCAATTTCAGTTTTCAATTAGCGGACTTGGCGTTTTCCTGCTTCGTCTTGTCCTGTGGCGCCGCGCCGCGCCGCCCCTGTTGCCCTAGGCCACACCACCACCGTCGTCTTGCTGGCGAGCAGCGAGCAGCTCGTCCCTATAAATACCCCGCCCGCCGGATTCGGTTTGCCTCGTCCTTCCGCGCTCTCCTGCTCCTGGAACAAGAAGCGGAGTCGCGGTCGCGATCTCTCTCATCGCGGTAGGTGCAAATACGCGTTGCGGTTCTGAAATCCTCCGGATTCTGCATGCCTTTGCGTTCCTTTGCCTGTTGGATCTTGGTGTGGTTTCTTTGTCGCCGGCGCCGCTGTGCCGGGGGTTCATATGCATTGCCTTTTTTATTTCGGAATTTACAACGGCCTAACGCCGGCCGCGGCGCGGCAAGATAGCCCTAGAGGCAAGCGGGTGCGGCGGAAAGCACGGCGAGAGCGCGGCAGCGAGCAGGAGGCTCAGGCACGCGCGCGGCGCCGAGTTGGAGGCCAAGCCGCCGGAGGGGTGGGGACGGCTGCACGGCTCGGCGCGGCACGAGTCGCTCGCGACCTGAGCTGCATGCCGTGTGCGCGGCGGCTGGCGTGAACCGAAGCTTACGCGACACCAAATAAAAAGTTGCTTTATTTATCATGCATTTCACGAGGCGTAGAGTTTCTTTGTCTCTCTATGGAGTAATTTTATCTGAATCCTGATGCCAATGTATGCAATCCTCTGAATTTTCAGAGATCGTAGCCGAAGACATTGGGAAGCTCGTGGTGCTCTGTGCTTGATCGCCATGGCTGACGCTAAGGGCGATGAGGTGTTGACAGAGGCACAGATACCTCTGGGACGGTGGCCAATCCTGTCGTACGGTGTCGGCCACATGCTGAACGATATCACGTCGGCTTGCTGGTTCACATACCTGCTCCTCTTCTTGCAAGAAATCGGGCTTGCTCCAAGGTAATCAATCACACTAACACAAGTGTTTCCGTCAAGAAACGAATCACACTAGTGGTCTGTATGTTTACATTTTCTGAAGAAAAGTAATGTTGCTGTAGCTACTTGATTATTATGTTGTGTTTCTTGCAGGGATGCAGCTATTGTGATGCTCTCTGGCCAGGTTGCAGATGGCCTAATGACGATTCTTGCAGGCGAGATGGTACTAAATGAATTGAAACTACTGTTTGCTAATGCTGACTGGCAAAATATAGTACTCCTAACTGATCTATGAGCAATGTGCTATGTGATCAGATTGACCGATTTGGCCACTTCAAGCTGTGGCACACCGGAGGATCAATCTTGGTCGGCATCTCCTTCTCCTCTGTTTTCGGTGGATGTCTGCTCTGCACCATTCTGGGGACCGATTCATACCTTGTGAGGACCGTTGGTTACAGCTTCTTCGCTGCCGTCTTCAACATCGGCTGGGCGGCCACACAAGTTTCACACATGTAAACACTCTTCCACTTCTCTTAATTTCTACTACTGATTGGTATAAAGAAATCATGACTTTTGTCTATTTCTTGAAGGCTTTTGGCTCTGCTTGTAGCTTCTGGCTTATATCTTGGTTTCTATTAGTACGCTTCACAAAACATAAAATGATGTATTTTTTATAAAAATTTTCTATATAAAAGTATCTTAAAAAATCAAATAAAACCATTTTTCAAGTTTCTAATAGTTAATACTTAATTAATTACACGTTAATGATATTCTCGTTTTACGTACGGCTTAAAGCCACGCTCGTCAGCCTTTCCAAACGCCACCTCAACTTGGGCAGAAGCTTCTATCTGATTTGTAATAGGTTTGGGCTCTGGCTGACATGGTTTCTTCCTCTCAGGTCAATGGTGAACTACATGACACTGAATTCCACAAGCCGGGTAGCCTTGGCAAGCTGCAGAAATGCGTTCACTATGGTGAGTACCACTGTACTAGCATGGAGACCAGCTATTACTAGGATACTCTTTTTTTTACTGAAGGTAGCTCAGGGAAATTTCTTCCATCGAACTCTCTTGTTATTATAATAGCCTTCTGCACATGACGAAGTGCATTGTCTCTATACCAAAAATGGTATCTTTTTACTACTAATCGCTTTTTATTGAAGGTGACTTGATATGTACTTCAAATAATTTATTCCTACTTGTTTAATCACCTGTGTCTTGTACCGCTGCAATCATTGTTCTCATGAGGAAGATGCTCACTAATCACTTCAAATGGCAAATACAGGTGGCAAATCTTGGTTTATATGGGATTGCGTTAGCTGTGTTTGGGTTAGTGAGCGCAAAGGCATGCTCAGACATTGTTCTTCAGGTGATACCCTAACCTTGTTAGATTCGAGCTTCTTGTTCAGTAAAACAAAGGATTTTACAGACCAGAGACATGTATGTTTAGAGTCTACTGACAACTTGCTAAAAGAAATGTTCGTTTCTTTGACCGCAGTACCGGTGGATAGCTTACGTGTCAATTTTTGTGGGATGCTGCTTCCTGGTGGTGTTCCATGCTGGAACTAAGGAGCCGACGTATGTTTTTTCATCATAGGATAATGCATTAGGCATTTTATTGCCGTAAAAGATGTTTTCTGAAAGGGAGTGAAATTGGCTTTGCAGGTTGCAGTCGAAATCTGACTGCAAGAAATCGGCTCGGATTTCATGGGGCTACTGGTTCAAGAAGACCTTGTACTACCAAGTTGCTCTACTGTATATGCTTGCAAGATTGATCACAAACGTCTCTCAGGTTAACGCCTTGCCCCAACGTTCAGTTCTCAAGTTCCCTCTGAAGTCTGCACCTTAGTCTGAAAGATTTGTTCACTCTACTTTTTTCAGTCGCTCATCGCGTTCTATGTCACCAGAGACCTGAGAATGAACGAATACTCGAAAGCAATTGTGAGTTCTCAAACCCTTTGGTTACCCTCTGTCCTCTGTTCATAGAAGACACTATGCATCACACCTGTGATCTCTGACCTGTCTATTCAGATACCGGCCATCATATTCTGCTGCAGCTTCTTCGTGTCCATTGTTCTCCAGGTCTACTCCTGTTTGCTACCGACCGTTCTAGACTTTCAGATTGCAAGTTCAGTTTTTTCTCACATCTTGCAAGCACAATGCAGGAGATAAGGTGGAACAGCCGCCGCCTGAAGTCGCTGCTCACCATCGGAGCCATACTCTGGGTGATCTCCGGCGCCGCCGTCTTCGTCCTCCCAAGCCAGATGCACAACCTGATGTACCCTCTCGCCATGGTCATCGGAGCTGCGAATGCGCTCGTGATGGTAAAGAACAACATTTTTGCGTCATGGGATGAAGGAATGATCTGCGAGTTCTGCTTATGCTCGTGTGTTCTGAACCATACTGATCAGGTCACCACGATTGGGCTGGAGAGCTCGCTAGTAGGAGACGATTTGAACGGCAGCGCCTTCGTCTACGGCTCGCTGAGCTTCTTGGACAAGATGTCGTGTGGAATCGCCTTGTTCGTCCTTGAATCCTACGAAGGTAACAGTTGTAAAAATGGCATCTTTCAGTCCATCAACCAAAATTCAGACCATCTGGAATTCAGGATACTTGGGTTTGCAGATGAAATTAGTGACCAGCAATTAATTGTTGCAATTATGCTTCTTGTCGCAGAGTCGATTAGTTGTGGTGAGACGAGGGGGCTGAACACGGTGAGCAGGTACGGTACAGGTCTGATCCCCTCGTGCTTCGCCGTCATCGCCCTGCTCGTCACCTCTACCCTGAAGCTCCAGGACACCACCCCAAGAGCAGCTGCTTCTGCCGCCTCACTGGAAGCTCCACTCCTCGTCTGAAGCATGCCGCCGCGTGCTTCTCTCACAGGAATCTCATAGATACACTGTATGTATCACGGGAAGAAGAAGAATATACATAGAGGAAATCGCAGAACCCTCTTCAGTTCGGTCTGAAGAGGTAAGATGTCAGCATGTGGCGTCTCGTACACTCACAATTCTGGCCTGAATCTAGCTTCGACGCTTGTAGCAATGCAGCTCTATTACTGATTCTTTTCAATTAGATTTGAAAAGAGGCTTCTCAGCAGTTTGTACTAGTGTTGTATCAAAGATGCAGTTTTGAGTGAAGTTTCAGTGGAAAAACAAAACTTGTTCGTACAAGTTCTCTACAGAAGATCACATTATTGTACAATGCAAAATACAGAAACAGCATCGTGTGCAGAAGAACTAGAGCAACACACTGAAAACAACACTAGAAAGTGATATGCCACTGCCAACACGGGCGAATCAGTGGCCTGAGCTCAGAGCTCGTCGACCGTCCGGGGATTGTGCTTGCCGTCGGCGTGGTGGTGATGCTTCCCCTTGTCGTCCGCGTCGGCGCCAGTGACGCGCTCCTTCACCTCCTCGATCTTCTCCTTGGCCGCGTCGGCCGTCTCCCTCGCCTTCTCCTTCACCTTCTCGTACCCCTCGTTCGCCTTCTCCTTGGCCGCCTCGTACCCGTGGCCGGCCTTCCCCTTGGCCGCCTCCGTCGTCTCCCACGCGGTGTCCTTCGCGGATTCCGCCTTCTCCCACGCGGCATCCTTCGCCGCGCCCGCCTGCTCGCCGGCCTTCCCCTTCGCCGCCTCCTTGGACTGCCGCGCCTTCTCGCCGGCCGCCTCCGCCTTCTCCCACGCGGCGTCCTTCGCCGCACCGGCCTTCTCCCACGCGGCGTCCTTCGCCGCCCCGGCCTTCTCCGCCGCAGCGTCCTTGGCCGCTCCGGCCTTCTCCGCGACGGTGTCGGTGGACTGCCGCAGCGTCTCGTGCGCCTTGCCGGCCTTGTCCCGGGCCGCGTCGGTGGACTGCCCCAGCGTCTCGTGCGCCTTGCCGGCCTTGTCCTTGGCGGCTTCGTACCCCTCGCCGGCCTTCTCCTTGGCCGTCTCTTCGACCTTGGCCTTGCCCTGCTTCGACTGCTCGTGCACCTCGGCGCCCCTCTCGCCGGCCGCCTCGGCCGCCTCCTTGGTCTTGTGCTTGGCCTGCTCCGCTCTCTTGGACGCCTCGCCGGTGGCGCCCTTCACTGCCTCCTTCGTCTTCTCCTTGGCTTGCTCCGCCTTGCTCGACGCGCCCGACACGGTCGCCTCCGCCGCCTCCTTGGCGTCCCCGGGCTTCTTGCTCGTCTGCTTCCCTGCCTCTGCACAGAGTCACCCAGACACGCGCGTACATGGCGCCGCGTGTTAGCACCGGGAAAAAAACGACGACGAGATGCCGCCGGCGAGAGCACGGCGAGCTTGTGCAGAGCTTGGACATACCGGAGGCGGTGTGCTGGGCGGACTCGCGGGTGGACTTGGCGGCGTGGTCCGCCTTGCGGGCGGCCTCCTCCTCGTCGACGTCGGTGACATGGTGCTTCAGGCCCAGCCCCTCGGTGATCTTGTCCTTGGCCCACTCCGTCCACGACTCATCCTCCTTGCTCGCCTCGTCCGTGCCGGCGCCGGCGTCCGTCTTCGTCGCCACGGCGGCCGCTGCCGCCACCGTAAACAGCAGCAGCAGCAGCAGCACCGGCGCCGCAAGCCTCCTCGACCGCGACACGATCGCCATTGTTGGTGATCGAACTCGAAGCTATCTAGACACGCAAGAACAACAAATATTCTATCGCGCAGTCGTGTCGTGGGTGTGATCAGCTCGAGAAGACGCGAACCAGCAGTGCAGTAGCGATCGGGTTGGGGTTTAGGGGTTTTATGGGGGAGAGGGGTGAGGACGCGTGGAGAGGTTGGCGCCGGCGAGGCGGGTGGCCGCGCGACGGGTGTCACGTCGCCGCGACACGTCGACGTCGTCCTCGTCGGGCCGGCACGTAGGCAACGCGAGTAGCTTGGGGTTGGAAACTTGGAATTGGATGATGAGGTTCTAGGCGCTTCTGTGGCTTCTCTTGGAAGATCGCGGTCGCGGAGGCGTCAGCACTGGTCCGATTGGTCGGCCGTCCGATGGTGTGATGGTTTGGTTTTGGTATCCTCTTTGGTTGCCAACGCATGCATGGAGATGATAGTAAAATGGAGCAGAGGCAGCAGTACGGCTGTCCTGTCCACGGGCATCAGCATCACCGCATCATCGTGCTGTAGAAACGTACAATCGTAGCAAGAGTTGGCAATGGCAGGCGACGAAACTGTGGCTTATGTGCTGGGCTATGGGGACGTGGGACGGCCCGGTTTGTTCATACTGTGTCATCAGCCCAGAAGTCACTGTTGGGCCAAAGTTGTACTAATACATACTTAAACCGCCTGCTACATTTAAGGGTCTTGTTGTTGATTATGTCATTCTATAATTTTGATTTTGATTCTTCTTAAATCAGATAGTGAAGAGAATCAAAATCAATATGATTTGACGTTTGGCTAAAAACGTTAGCTTTGAATCCTAATAGAGGACTTTCACATAAATTTTCTATACTACCCATATCCTAGCAAGAGATTTGATTTATATAAATTTTCTATAGCTTAATATAATATTAATAATTATTAGAAGTACTTATAAATGTGTGCAAATATTTGTACAATTATTTGTGAAAAAAAAGCTTTCAAATGAGGTTAAACAACACAACAAGCGCATTGCATTTGCATCAAAGAGCATATCTATTATAATAATCCACTCACAGATTGAGTTCTTGCAAAATATCATGGTTACATATTTCTAAGAAGAGTTCTTACAAAAGAAAAATATGCTAACCAGAGTTTATATGAGAATTTTTATCTAGATTGCCATAATGCACTTGCTAGGTTATCACAAAATCTATCCATGGACTTATCACTAGAGTGTGAAGTAGAGGCATCCGATGCATTTTAGGAGGCAACATATTTTGTATATCTTGTAGGTATAGTTGGCACATAATTCAGATCTCGATCACACCTAGTGAAATACTTGGGTAGCGCCGACGGAGACCGGCGGCGGAGGCGGATGGAGACCGGCGGTTGCTGGTAGGAGGCGCCGCTGCCGAGGGCAGTGCTCGTTGTTGTTTGGATCCCGAAACCTAGCGCGAGGTGAGTCTCCTTGGGTGGATGGGGAGGGGCTAGAAAGAGAGGTATATCTAGTAATAGGTGGGTAATTTTTGGAAAAGTTATAGGGACTTTTTTATTTAATTGGTTTGATTCGCACGAGAAGATGTCTTTCCCTGATTCTCAGTTCGTACTAAGCAAGGGAATTGATCCGAAAATGCTCCTAGGCGAGCTACCTATTTGAGACGAAAAATCAGGCGCCCTCCCTTTTCTGAGCACTTGCGCCTTCCGCATGCTGTTACTGCTAGCAGCAACCCCTCCGCATAAATGCTACAGTCCTCCTTGGATGGTGCATGCACTCTCTTTCTTTTCTTAACATTCTCATTAACAAACTTTAAAATATTTTTCTCCTAAACTACTTATTCGATCTATGATTCGATTATATCATTGTATTCATTGCAATTAAATCTTTACAACAAGATCTCACATGATTATATTCCTATGATTTTTTTATTTTTTACCATGCATCCTTTTAAAATGTTACACATGGTTTTTCTAGATGTTTCAATAAATATTTTACGATGTTTTACTATTTCATGTGTAAATATTGCACACGGTGTTTTTTTCATGTTTCGACATGTATTTTAGATGTTTCAATAATTATAACTTGATATTTCATACCTAATATAAACATATTTCAACAAAATCAACTATTTGCAAATATATTGTATGCTTTATATGATTTTTTTTCCGATGTTTCGCTTGTTGAGACACAATGTTTTATGCAGTGATTACCGGTGTTGCATCTCTTTAAAATATTTTATCGAGCGAGTTGAAATATTTAACCAAGCAATGAAACAATTTCGTATAAGTGATGAAACAACTCTTTTTTAGGCACATATTTTTTATTAGAATATAATCGTGTGAGATCTTGTTATAAAGATTTAATTGCAACGAATATAATTGATTGATAAATCAAATAAATAATTTAAAATAAAAAATAGTTTAAAGATTGGGAATAAGTGTGCATGAATGCATGCAGCTAGTATATGGCACAAAGATAGAGGGCTAGGGCTCAGTGAGAGGGAGAGACAGAGCAGTGGCAAGCCATGAGATCGCTCGAATCGATCGGACGGACGCGGGACGCTCACGTTGATCGGATGGACACGGACGGTGCCTGACGTTTTGCGTCGGATCGGACGCCCGATCCTTAGTCACTTCCGAATCGATCCACTGTGATTCGGCTAGAAAGCTGAGGGAAAAATGCCCGTTTGGCTTAGCTCCAACTAATTCTAGTAAGAATCAAGCTTGAGAATCTCGAATATTTTTCTTTTTATATTTTTTTAATAAAATATTTACAAAAGTATATTTTCATTTCAAAAATTTACAAAAATATACCCCCAACGCTCTTGGGGAGGGCGTTTTGACGTAGCAGACGGCCGTCTGCACTTTTGCAGGCAGCCCCCTGGCCATTTAAAAACCGCCCTCTAGAAGGGCGACAAGGGAGCCGCCTGCAAAAATATCGACCGCGGGCTGACGCTTTTGCGGGCGGCCCCTTTGCCACTCTCTGGGAGGACGGTTTTTAGCTACCCCAGTATAAAACCTCCTCCCAGACTCCAAAAATATCATAAAATTCACAGAAAAAAAGAAGAGAGAGCTGAGAGCGAGGCTGAACGAAAGCAGCGAAACTTTGCCAGTTTGTAGATTCGTCTGCAGGTAAAATCTATTGTCCCTTTGCAATTTCTATTTTTATATAAGAATTGATGTAGTATTGTACTAGTTACGTGTATAGTACTATATGAAAATAAGTTGTTACTCGTAAATCTCTAGGTTTTTAGTCAATCTATTAGCCGGCGTAAGTTGTGTAGAGATGGTAGTTATAAAATTCTCGAATTACACGGTATAGATGTGGGGAGAATATTGGTACCTAGTTTAAACTGTATTTTTTATCAACAGAGATGTCAGGAATAAGGTAATATTTCAGTTATTTCACGGACAAGAAAATTTAGGCATGGTCCAGAAGGTGTAGAATCTGTCGGAAGATTTAGTTCAACGGTGTCGGTGAAACAGGAATGGGGGTCCCACATTCTCGAGGGACGCGTGGATCTTTGGCCACATCAGCTCCTCCGGGGCCCATATTCTGCACAAGTGGAGGCCGGCTACTACGGGTTACCCCGTTAAGTGCTTGGGGCCCGGGACCCACAGTCTCGGTGCCTCGTGCGCGCGGAGGGCTCGATGAGCTCTCCGCCCCGGGCACGAGGCCGGCTTGAGCGGATCAGCTCCCCAACTACCCGCATTTAATGGCGAGGCGACGGGGCGCCTCCCGCCTGTCTCCCGGTTGGACATGCGTACACCGTCATGATGACCCACTGTCGGCCTGCTCCCAATGCAGTCAGAGGGCTTCGGTTTTCCACGGCCTGGCAGCGACGGCGAGCGCCGTCATAGCTGCCGAGGGAGGCGACGACCAGACGTGCCGAGCCGATAGCATCTTCATAATCCAGCCGACCGCAGCCGCCGAGAGAGGCGACAACGAGACGCGCCTCCGGCGTGGCTCAGCAGACGGCTGGGCGCGGACGTGCACGACAAGACGTAGCATAACCTAAAATCTCTCTCCATGTACCGGCACTGTGGATTCCCCTTGATCGATAAAAGGAGGATCCGAGCCTACAGCAGGGGGACTTCGGCTGGTCTAGACAGCTTCTGGAGGTCTTGGTCTTCAGCCACAGCTTGAGTTAGGCTTCTTCTTCTTCAAGTCCGAGCTTCTGAGTCTGGGAGGAGCCCGGCTTCCGGTAGAGCTTCCTAGGCAGAAGGACTCCTTGTAAGAGCAACCCACATTCATCTCCCACATACAAACACACACAGGAGTAGGGTATTACGCCTCCGCGCGACCTGAACCTGTCTACTCCTCCTGTCTCCCTTGCGTGCCATTCTCTTCGACGCCGCAAGCCGTCCTGTGAACAACTCCCCTGGCCGAACCTCAAAGGGGGGTTCCCAGACTCCCCGCGGTTGGAGTTCCATCCTCTGACAGCTGGCGCGCCAGGTAGGAGGAGTTTACCTTTCAGGCGGCACGCCGGTGTCCCCAACACCGACACCCTTCATGGCAGGAGGCCATCGTCCGCGCGACTCCGACGAGGAGTCCGGCGGCTTTACCCCACCGGGCAACGTTAGCCCTATGGCGAGCCCGCCACGTTCCCCCTCCTCATCTTCCTGGGGGCGCGCGGCGCGTGCCCGGTGGGCCAACCTCGCCCCGCGGCGGCCTGGGTGTGCGGCCGCGGCCCCTTCCCTTGCGGAGGGGGCCGGCAAGTGCCCCGCTGGGTCTGCCGCGGCCTCATCCATGAGGCGCAAACGGACGCGCTGCTCCACGGCGCGCCGCCACCTCAACTTTCAGTCAGCGACGCCGCAGGGAGCCCTCTTGGCGGCAGAAGCCCTCCTGCGCCACCCCCCGGCATTTACCGGGGGCGGAGGCCGCGGGAGCGCGGTGGCTTAGCGACGGTCGCTGACCTGGTGGCGCGGCCCATCGCCGGGTCGCCGCCGACAGCCGTGCAAGGGCTGGGAGCGCCGACCGCGCGACTTCTAGCGCGAGCCAGCCCACTGCCCCGAACCAGAATCAAGCCCAGGGCGCGGCGCCTCGCGCCACGCCCGGGACCAAGAACGGCCCGGGCGACCTCCGTAACCGGCTAAACCGGATGCGGACTCATGAGGACGCCCGGGTCACGTTGGAGCGACAACGCGAACGGTGCGAGGACGCCGCCAGGCGTTACGAAACCCAGGCCTCCAGCTTCAACCCACCGACGGGAAACCGTCATCCATCGCCCGAGCCCGCTTAGTACGGCGGCTCGGGTTGCCTGGCGCTCTCCCCAGGCCTCCGGCAGGTGCGCTGGCCGGCCAAGTTCCGGCCCAGCTTGCCGGAGAAATACGATGGCTCCGTCGACCCCTCGGAGTACTTGCAGATCTACACCACCGCCATCCAGGCAGCTGGCGGCGACGAGAAGGTGATGGCGAACTACTTCCCCATCGCCCTTAAGGCCCAGGCTCGCTCCTGGATGATGAACCTCCCCAGGGGGTCGATCTACTCGTGGGAGAATCTCTGCCACCAATTCGTGGCAAACTTCCAGGGCACCTTCCCACGCCCTGGGACCGAGGTGGACCTCCACGCCCTACGTCAGGGCAGGGACGAGTCACTGAGGCACTTTCTGCAGCGCTTCATCTAGGTCCGTAACACCATCCCCCACATCGCTCCTCACGCAGTTATCCACGCGTTTCGCTCAGGTGTGCGCGACAAGCGCATGCTCGAGAAGCTGGGCACCCGCGACGTCCAGACCGCGGCGGAGCTGTTCAGCCTCGCTGACCTCTATGCCCGCAAGGAGGAGGCCCAGGCGTGGAACAAGCCACGCCCTGGGGCCCCTGACCAGGGCCCTGGAGAGGACGGCGAGTCCTCACGCTCCGCGGCACGACGGAACAGGAGGAAGCGCCAGAAGGGCAAGGAGGTTGCCGAGAACTTCGCTTTGGCGGCAACCGGCGGCCCCGGGGGCGACGTCGCCCGCCAAGATGACAATGGCGGCAAGCAGCAGAAGGCCGCACGTGCGCCGCCGCCATCAGCTTCGGGCCGGCAGTGGTGCTCCGTCCATGAGACGGACCGTCACGACCTCACGGAGTGCCGCGCCGTCCAAAACTTGGCCGAGCGCGTCAAGAAGTTTCAGCAGGAGCGGCACCAGGCGGGGCCCGTCCCCGATTCGGAGCCGTCACTCGAGTTCCAAGAACCCGAGAATGTCCTCGCCACCCTCGACGGCGGGGCGCACACCCACTCCTCGTGCCGTGGCTTCAAGGCCATGAAGCACGAGCTGTTGGCCGTGACCCCGGGCCCAGCGGTGTCCCGGAAGCTGAAGTGGTCGAACACTCCAATCACCTTCGGCCCCATGGACCATCCGGCCCGGATACCTAGGGAGGGGCAGCTCGCCCTAGCTGTCTCCCCCACCATATGCAACGTCAAGGTGGGCCACGTCCTCGTCGACGGGGGCGCCGCCCTCAACATCCTTTTCCCCGAGGTCTTCGAGAAGATCAAGGCCCCGGGGACGAACCTTGCGCCCTCGTTGCCCATCATTGGGATTACGAAGGGCCTCACTTGGCCTCTCGGCCAGGTCTCGTTGCCCGTCACCTTCGGTGACCGCGGCAACTTCCGCACTGAGCGCATCGTCTTCGACGTCGCTGAGTGCAACCTTCCCTACAACGCGGTCCTCGGGCGCCCCGCGTTGGTGAAATTCATGGCGGTTACGCACTATGCGTACCTAACCATGAAGCTCCCGGGCCCCTCGGGCCCGATCACAGTCCTCGGGGACGTGAAGGCCGCCCTCTTGTGCGCCGAGCAGTGCGCGGCCGACATTACCCCTGCAGCTCCCGACGCGGCGGGCGGCGCGGGGCCCTCGTTTCCCCGTGCTCCCAAGCCGCGCATCGTCGCCACCGACGCGGAGCTGGTCAAGGAGGTCGTCCTCGGCGATGACCCCTCCCGGACTGTCAAAATTGGCGGTTCGCTGGACAACAAATAGAAAAGCGCGCTCATCGCCTTCCTTCGGGCAAACTCCGACGTTTTCGCCTGGCAACCGTCGGACATGCCCAGGGTCCCTAGGGGGGTGATTGAGCATCGCTTAGCCGTCCGCGCGGGCTCGCGCCCGGTGCAGCAGAAGGTACGACGGCAGGCCCCGGAGCGCCAAGCCTTCATCCGTGAGGAGATCGACAAGCTTCTCGCTGCCGGCTTCATCCGCGAGGTCATCCACCCGGAGTGGCTGGCCAACCCGGTCGTCGTCCCCAAGTCCAACGGAAAGCTGCGCATGTGCATAGACTACACCGACCTCAATAAGGCTTGTCCCAAAGATCCATTCTCTCTGCCTCGCATAGACCAGATAGTCGACTCCACTGCGGGGTACGACCTTTTGTGTTTTCTAGATGCTTACTCAGGTTATCATCAGATCCGGATGGCGGAGGAGGATGAAGAAAAAACTTCTTTCATTACCCCTCAGGGGGCTTATTGTTATGTTTGCATGCCTTTTGGGTTAAAGAATGCTTGTTCCACATTTCAGCGCGCTGTCCGTATAACGTTTGAATCGCAGCTAGGTCGCAACATGGAGGCCTACGTTGACGATTTGGTGCTAAAGTCACGCGCCCGCGCCACTTTGCTCCACAACTTGGCCGAGACGTTCAGCAACCTTCGATCCATGAGGATGAAGCTGAACCCGGACAAGTGCGTCTTCGGGGTCCCGGCCGGCAAGCTCCTCGGGTTCCTCGTGTCCAGCCGTGGCATCGAGGCGAACCCGGAAAAGATAGCGGCCATCGACCGCATGCGTCGCCCGGTGCGGCTCCGGGAGGCCCAGAAGCTGACCGGGTGCGTGGCCGCGTTAGGTCGCTTCATCTCCAGGCTAGGGGAACGTGCACTCCCCCTCTTCAAACTTCTCAAGAAGACCGGGCAGTTCACTTGGACGGATGTGGCCAATCAAGCCCTCGACGAGCTCAAGAGGTACCTAACTACGCCCCCTGTCCTCGTGGCACCGGCACAAGACGAGCCCTTGTTGCTCTACATAGTGGCAACCCCGCAAGTGGTGAGCGCGGCGCTCGTCGTCGAGTGCCCCTCGCCCGACAAACGCGCGGCCCGGGACCCGTCGCCCGGGCCCGACTCCGGGGAGCCCGAACCAAGGCAACCTCGCCAAGGTGAGTACGGGCCTAGGAACGCGGCACCCGGTACAACCTCAACATCTTCACGACCAGACGGGGCGCGATTACCCGGACAGCATCGCCTTGGCGTGAGCGGGTCCAGGGAAGTCGTCCCGATTCATTTCATATCCTAGCCTGGGCCCCCGGGCCCCGGGCCCATACCTGTCCCTGGCCACGAGAGCTCGCTCCATCCCAGGGGAGGTGAGCCCGTGCCCCCGGCCCCTATCAGGCCGGGATCAGGGGGCACGCAGTAGAAGCCGGTGTACTTCGTCAGCGAGGTACTCCGCGATGCCAAATCGCGCTATCCCCAGGCGCAAAAGATGCTCTACGCGGTCCTCATCGCGTCCAGGAAGTTTCGCCACTACTTCCAGGCGCACAAGGTATCCGTGGTCACGTCCTTCCCCCTCGGGCAGATATTGCATAACCGGGAGGGAACGGGCCCTGTTGCCAAGTGGGCGGTCGAGCTCGCTGAGTTTGACCTCCATTTCCAAGCGCGCCATGCCATCAAAAGCCAAGTCCTGGCGGATTTTCTGGCGGAGTGGAAGCCAGGGCCCGAGCCAGATCCTGTGCTGGACACCGGATTCCCGGCCCCCGAGCTGGCGCCCGATCTACGCCTCTACTGGACAATGAACTTCGACGGCTCCTGTGCCAGACATGCTTCTTGCCCCAGCGCCGGGGCCGGGGTCGTCCTCGTATCCCTGCCGGGATGAGTTCCGCTTCGTCGTCCACCTCAACTTCGGAGCGACCAACAACATCGCCGAGTACGAGGGCCTCCTCGCCGGCCTCCGGGCAGCGATAGCCCTCGGGGTGCAACGGTTGTGCGTGCAGGGCGACTCTGAGCTCGTCATCAACCAGGTGTCCAGGGAGTACCAAACCCTGGACCCCCAATTGGCCGCGTATGTGGACGAAGTGCGGAGGCTTGAGCGCCGTTTCGACGACCTCAGGCTTCGCCACGTCCCTCACTGTCGCAACCTCGCCGCCGACGAGCTCTCAAGACTGGCGTCCTCGTGGGCGCCGGTCCCCCCGGGAGTTTTTCAGGAAGCCCTCGAGGCCCCCTCGGCAGCCTCGTCCGGGATTTTGGGGGCCACCCCTGAGCCCGGGCCCGAGACAGACACGCACGCCCAGTCCCAGGACTTGGTCCTTGTGGCCGGACCCAGTGCGTCTTCCTGGATGGGCGAGATCCGGGCATATCTTCTCCGAGCGCATCTCCCCGAAGATGACGCGAAAGCCGAAAGGGTGGCGCGCTTGTCTAAGCGCTACGTCATGGTAGATGGGGACCTCTACTGGCGTGGCACCAACGGCGTCCTACTCAAGTGCATCCCGCGCGATTCTGGCATCGAGATCCTCGCCGATATTCATGAAGGGGAATGTGGCAGCCACGCCGCATCCCGATCCCTGGTCGGTAAGGCTTTCCGGCAAGGATTTTATTGGCCCACGGCTTTGCAAGACGTGTTTGACCTCATCCAGCGCTGCCGCGCGTGCCAGTTCCATGCCAGGCAAAGCCACCTGCCGGCGCAGGCACTCCAGGTGATCCCCCTGTCCTGGCCCTTCGCGGTTTGGGGACTCGATATCCTCGGCCCTTTTCCCCGGGCAGTCGGGGGCTATCAACATCTATATGTAGCCATCGACAAATTCACCAAGTGGCCGGAGGCATTCCCTGTAATCAACATCGACAAGCATTCGACGCTCAAGTTTATTCGGGGAATCACCTGCCGCTTCGGGATCCCCAACCGTATCATCACCGACAACGGCATGCAGTTCACGAACGAGCTCTTCGGCGAATACTGCTCTGATGTCGGCATCAGGCTCTGCTTCGCCTCTCCTGCCCACCCTGCCAGCAATGGGCAGGCTGAGCGGGCGAACACCGAGATCCTGCGGGGCCTCAAGACAAGATCCTACAACCACCTCAAGAAGAATGGTGTCAAGTGGATCGACGAGCTTCCGGCGGTCCTGTGGGCGAATCGCACCACGCCAAGCCGGGCGACCGGGGAGACCCCGTTCTTCCTGGTGTACGGAGCCGAAGCTGTCCTGCCGTCAGAACTTACCTTCGGCTCCCCTCGGGTACAACGCTACGGCGACGACCTCGACCACGACGCCTTGCAGCACGACAACCTCAACTTCCTCGAGGAACGAAGGTGGCGCACCTCGCTCCGCGTCGCTCGATACCAGCAGAGCCTTAAGTGCTACCATCAGCGTAAGGTTTGGGCGCAATCACTCCAGGTCGGGGACTTAGTCCTCCGCCGTGTCCTCACACGTGCCGGAAAGAATAAACTTTCCCTATGTGGGAAGGCCCCTTCCTGGTGATCGGTGTCTCCCGACCGGGCTCGGTAAGACTGGGCCAAGAGGACGGGACCCCGCTTCCCAATCCCTGGAACATCGAGCATCTTCGCAAATTTTATCCATAAACGTATCTTGTAAGTTACGGGATGCTCGGGCCAGCGCCGGGTTTTTCCCAATCTCGGGCACTGGCCGGGGGCCCCCATATGTATCCGCTTTCATATATAGCTTTTCAATATCCTCTCTGTTCTCGTGCCTTTTGTCCTTTTCTGTGTGTTGCGTTCGCGGCGGTCTCCCCCTGGGGGCATAATCGGGCTGCGCCTGTGTGGCGGCTGGGTTTTGCGCATAATTATTGGTTCTCTACCAACGAGCTACCACACCCCCTCCTGCTAACCCCGGACATTGTCCAAGCCCCGGGGCCATGGGTGCGCCCCTCTACGTGGCGCCCGGGCCCCCGCAGGCTTGCGGTGTCCCGCCTGGTTGGCTTCGGGCTCGGTTTTTTCCGCTGCTTGGGGACAAAATACTTGTGCGCAATCCTTTCCCCCACACGGTCCGACCGCGAAGAGGCCCTTGGGAAGTGGCAGACCCCACGATTCGTAGCATGGAATGGACAAAGGAACGAGCCAAATGCCCTCACAATTCACTGTGTGCAGTTTAGACCTTTCCTCGGCAGGATTAAGTAGGGTTCTCGGGTCAGCGCCCCGATAACGTGCCCCGGGACGGGGAAAGTCTCGGGACCCGGGGCCCGAGGTGAATGCGCCCGGGAAGGCGTTCTCGGCCCGGACGGTGCTCGGGCCCAGCCTGGGGGCCCCACCTAGATTCATTTCCATCGCAATTCTCAGCCCAGGGGCTGGCAGCGCTCCTGGCCCCGGGGTCGTGCTCGCGTAGCCACACCACGCTTTTCAACATCCATATACGTAATCTTATTCAACTTTAAACTTCGCTCGAATTTCTATCCTTTCCCCGTTTGTATGGCCACGTGTTTCGCTCTCCTCGGCCCCGGGGGCAAAGCGGAATTTGCCGAAGCCGCGCGCCTGGGCCGCTGGGTTAGTGCTGCCCTGGTTGCTGAGGCCTGATGGCCGAGTCGTGGACCGCGTCCCGGACACTGTCGATGCCCCGGGGTCTCGAGCGGCGCCCCCCGTCGGGCCAGCCTAGATTCCCAAGGCGGGCAGCGGTGCCCGGCCAGGCCAGCTCCACCCCGACCACCGCCAAGGCGCCGGGTGCTTCGCTGTCTGGCGACCCCGGGCACGGTCGAGGTTGGTCCCCGAGAGGCTCCCGGCGAGTCAAGAGGCACAAGCTTAGCGCTACGGCCGTACCTAACCCATGCGGGACATTTTTTCGTGTTTTCTCCCTTCTAGCAGTCTGTTCCTACGGCCTCGCTGCGCTCCCTGGGCCAACGGCGCCCGGGGGCACGGAGGGTCCCCGGACCCGAAAGACGAAAGGGGTCGAACCTATGGACTTCACCGCTCCGCGAGTCTCGCGCCCAGTTCCTCGCGTCTCCCGGGACCGAGTCCCCGGGCCGGTCCCCAGGCCGAGCGACTATCACGTTCGCTGCCCTCGGGGACCGAGCTCCCGGGGCAGGCAGCTACCCCAGGCCACGGAAGAGAGACTTAGGCGCTACGGCCGTTCACGGCCACTGGCGCTAGGAGCCGGACAGCGCCGGGTACTCGGTGTTCCCGGGCACGGGGAATCAGAAAGAAAAAGAAAACCGCCACGACAACTACAAGCACCGTGCCTCCGGGGGGCGGGGCCCCGAATATAAGCAACTTCCAGTACAATAGGCAAAGGTACGAAAACGCAAACATAGTTATATACACATACGAATGTTTTTTCTTTGTACAAGATAGGTAAAGTCAAAGCGCAAGCATGCGCGGAGGACCGGAGACGTCGTCGCGCGAGGGGAGATCACTCATCGTCCTCGGGCAGGACCCCGGGAGGCGTTAGAAGGGGCCCGACCTCTTCGTCGGATTCGTCGGTCCCCGGATCCTCGAGGTGCTCCCCCCGGTCGAAGAACCTGGCCACTGTCGCAGCGGCCTCGGCCACGGCCTTCCGAGCCTCTTCTTCCCTTTCGGCGGGGAATCCCTCCAGCACCGGGGCCAGGAAGAACTCCACGTCCCGCGCCCGGTAGCACCCGAGGACGTACTCCGCCACCCACGTGGCGAGCTCTGTTCCTTCCTTCTCCAGGACCTCATGAATTCGCCGGGGGAGCAAGTCTAGCGTGTGCAGCAAGTCGCCGAATCCCACCAGCTCCTGACCGACCCCGGTGGGCCCCCCGGGCTTCCACGGAGGTGCCCGGATGCCGATGCGCTTGAGACACCCTCGGACCCTGGAGCCGTACCGCCCCAGGCAGGCTGCGATCTCGCTGTCGAGGTCCTTCCGGAGGGCGAGGCTATTTTGCGCCAATCTCAGCCGTTTCTCTGCCCTGGCCAGCTTCTCGGCTGAGCTGGCCGCGCTTGCCAATGATGGGGAGCCGCTTGACGCGGCCTGCATGGCGGCCCCGCGCGCCACGGCCTCGAAGTCGGCCGCGCGTTTCCGGGAGGCCTCCCTCTCTGCCTGCCGAGCCTTGGCAGCCTTCACCGCCGCCTCCCGCCGGGCCAGGGAGTTCTCCTTCTCCTCCAGGGTCGCCTCTCACGTCCCGAGAGCCTCGGCTTTGGCGTCCACGTCGGCGGCCAGCATCTTCGCCTGCTCTGCCTCGCGCCGGTGATCGGCCTCCCGCTCTTCGAGGTCTTCTTCCCAGGACACCAGCCTCTTCTCCTTGCTCAGGAGGCAGCTCATGCCATCTTGGGCCATAGCGCTGGAAAGCTTGGCGGCCTCCTCGCTGATCACCGCGGCTTCCACCTGCACGTTGATCTCACACTCTCGGGCTGCGAGACCGGCCTCTTTGCCCCGGAGGCGGTCCTCCCGGGAGGACATCTCCTTCTCACGCGCCTCCATCTCGGACCGGGCACAGGAGGCCTCGTCGGCGGCAAGCTTGGCGGCGGCCTCCAGTTGGGCGATGCGCCTCTCCGCCGCCTCGACCTCCTGCCGGCGGGTCGCCACGAAGATTTCAGTGGCGACCATACAGGCGGTGAGCCCCTCCATCGCCACTGCGATCGCTGCTCGCTTGCTCTCGAGTTCCGCCCGGACCCGGGCGGACTCGCGCTGCTCCCGACAGGCTGCCACCTGTACTTCGCCGGCGGCGATCACTAGCTGCCCCAGCGCGGTGTGCAGCGTCTCGCGTCCACGCGCCGCGCCTGGTTGCTGGGCAGCAAAAAGGACCAGGGCCCGCTCCCCCCCTTGCAGGAGACAGCTGGGCCCTGGCGTCCCCTTCTCCCTCCGCAACAGGGACTTCAGTTGGCTCCGCGAAGGTCCGCTCTGGCGTGGCCGCCGCGGCCTCCATATTTACCACCGCACTCGGCGATGGTGGGGGCGTGGCGGGACGCGGTGGCGCCATCGGCGCGTCCCCAGTACCGCCTACGGCCGGGGCTGGCGGCGCCATCGTCGGCCCCTGGCTCTTCCTATAAAGACCGAAACCAGACGGATAAGAGCTAGGTCGAGAAACACAAGAGGAAATGTGCTAGCGAGAAGAACCGAATAGGATCGAAGCGCTTACCTAGCCTGGGGCCCCTTGAAGCTCCACGGCTTGGGCCTCAAAAGTGGCCAACTGCCGCCGTGGAATCCCGTCTTCCCTAGCGACCCGCCCGGGGCGGTGATGCTGGCCGGAGCTTCTGGCGCTTCCGACGCCGGCACAACGTCGCCCCCCGTGCCCGTGGGGGTCTCGCTGCCCCCCACGTCTGGGACCGCCTTTGGCCCGGTCCCGGGGGCTCGGGTAGCCGGCCCTGGCTCTGGGGAAAGGACCCGAGCGGCGCTTGTTGGCACCACACAAGCAGTGACCGCCACAGTGGTCCCGGTCCGCCCGGGGTCCGCGTGGCTCGGGGAGGTAGCGGCCGGGACAACGGCCGCCAGGGTGACGGTCTTCACCTTCTTGGTCGCCGCGAGTCCTGAATCGGGCCCTGCCGGCCGCTTCCCCTCCTTCTTCGACAATACCGGCTCTTCGGCCGGCACATCTTCTCCCTCCGAGGTGTCGAGTACCTCGACGATCTTGGGGGTGACCTGCGAGACAACGATGCCCACGGCGTCGAATCACGGGAGATCCTTCTGGATCTTCGCCCGCCCGCGGTTAGTGCAAAGCTGCGTCACGCCTCCCGGGAGCGTGCGGTCCGCCGCGCCCCCTCCTTCCAACGCCGACGCCATCAGCAGGCCCATCGCCGCCTCGCTCAAGTCGTCGGGGTGGGTCCTGGTGATGTCCTTGGGCCCGGTGTATAGCCAACAGGCCCGGGACCTCCTGTTGAGCGGCGCCAGTCGCCGGCTGAGAAAATCGCCGATGACCATATACGCATTCAGCCCGGCCGTCACCAAGCCAGCGATGCGCGCCAACACTGGCGCTAACCGCGCGTCTTCCGACGGTGACTCGGTCCAGCTCTTCACCTTCTGGGCCGCCTCGACCGGGAGCCGGAGCCGGTCGTTGGCGTCGACACCGATGTAGACCCAGTTCTGGCGCCACAAATCCCATTTGTTCTTCAGCCCCATCGGGATAAACTCGATGCCGGGACGGCCGTGGAAGTACACACAGCCTATCCGCTCAGGCAGATCGGTAGCCTTGTTCTTCGACGCACTCTTCATGGTGAAGTAGCACCAGAAAAGGTCCACCGAAGGCATGATGCCCACAAACATCTCGCACAAATGTGCAAAAACCCCCAACACCATCACGGCATTAGGGGTCAAGTGCAGCATCTGCACCTGATACGTCTCCAGCACCTGGAGGAAGAAGTCAGAGAACGGCGGGACTAACCCACCGACTGCGTAATCAACGAAGTACACTGCTTCATTGGGCTCCTTCGGCGCCGGCTTAGACTCGCCGGGGCGCACCTCGATCGCCGCCCTCCACTGTGTGGCGGCCGGCATCATCCTCTTCACCCGCTCCACCCCGGCGTTGTCATTCACACGCGATGGCGGGATCGCCCCGCCGTCCAGCGGCCTTACCCCGCGGCCGGCGTGTGGCATCGCGAATGCAGCGGCGAGAGTGGTTGAAGGAAGAAGAAAGCGAGGAGAAGTGCGTGCGAACGGGGGACCTGGGCTCTGGACGCAAAGAGCAACAGGGGCGGCAGCGATTCGAACTTGGCAATGGGGGAAGCCAGCCGCTGCCCGCTGCTGCTTATAGCCTCGGAGAACCCGTGGAGCGCCGCTTCGAGTCCCCCATTACGGCCCTCGATTTGCGGGCCGAAAGTGGAAACTCTCCTCTCGTCTCGTCCCATCCCGGGCGATTATGGCGGCCTCGTCTCGTTTTCTGTTAAACCTGGTGGGCCCCGTGCCTTTTCGTTTCCCCGAGACATGGTCCTATTCCTGCCCGGATTAAGTCCCGGTCAAGCAACAGGCCCAGGGGCCACTGTCGGTGAAACGGGAATGGGGGTCCCACATTCTCGGGGGACGCGTGGATCTTTGGCCACATTAGCTCCTCCGGGGCCCATATTCTGCACAAGTGGCGGCCGGCTACTACTGGTTACCCCGTTAAGTGCTTGGGGCCCGGGCGCTGCCCGGGCCCGGGTGCCGCCCCCGGGCCCGGGACCCACAGTCTCGGTGCCTCGTGCGAGCGGAGGGCTCGATGAGCTCTCCGCCCCGGGCACGAGGCCGGCTTGAGCGGATCAGCTCCCTAACTACCCGCATTAATGGCGAGGCGACGGGGCGCCTCCCGCCTGTCTCCCAGTCGGACATGCGTACACCGTCATGATGACCCCCTGTCGGCCTGCTCCCAATGCAGTCAGAGGGCTTCGGTTTTCCACGGCCTGGTAGCGACGGCGAGCACCGTCATAGCTGCCGAGGGAGGTGACGACCAGACGTGCCGAGCCGACAGCATCTTCATAATCCAGCCGACCGCAGCCGCCGAGAGAGGCGACAACGAGACGCGCCTCCGGCGTGGCTCAGCAGACGGCCGGGCGCGGACGTGCACGACAAGACGTAGCATACCTAAAATCTCTCTCCATGTACTGGGCACTGTGGATTCCCCTTGATCGATAAAAGGAGGATCCGAGCCTACAGCAGGGGGACTTCGGCTGGTCTAGATAGCTTCTGGAGGTCTTGGTCTTCAGCCACAGCTTGAGTTAGGCTTCTTCTTCTTCAAGTCCGAGCTTCTGAGTCTGGGAGGAGCCCGGCTTCCGGTAGAGCTTCCCAGGCAGAAGGACTCCTTGTAAGAGCAACCCACATTCATCTCCCACATACAAACACATACAGGAGTAGGGTATTACGCCTCCGCGCGGCCCGAACCTATCTACTCCTCCTGTCTCCCTTGCGTGCCATTCTCTCCGACGCCGCAAGCCGTCCTGTGAACAACTCCCCTGGCCGAACCTCAAAGGGGGTTCCCAAACTCCCCGCGGTTGGAGTTCCATCCTCCGTCAAACGGCTAAGGGTATTGATAGGCCAGCTGAGAGAAGTTTCGGGTCAGTGTACAACTGGCTGATGCGAGACTTTCGACTCGACCCCCAGATCAACACAATAACCTTGTATATTGTAGTCAGTTGTGCATTTGAAGGTTTTTTAGGAACTGATGCCGGTGGATTGCACTGCCACTTGTGGATGGTACGTGAAGAATGCATTCCAACGTGGTTGGCCACTGGACATACTTGTATCAGTATATGAGAAGGATAACATCGATGCTACAATGCCCGTGCAAGATGATGAGGGTCCAAGTACGGCGAGAGGTGATGCCGAAATAATAAAAGAAAATAAAGAAGGGAATGAAGGAGGAAATGAAGAAGATAGGCAGCCAACAGGTGTGACAGATGAGGGAGAACTAATCGGCACAATTGTCAAAGAAATGGATAGGGAAAATGCTGAAAACGAGCATGCAGAGTATGATGATTCGTCTGATGAGGACAATGTGATGCCTGCAGAATGGAGCAACGAGGACTTCTCTGGCCTTGTTATCTCCGAGCGGCATCATGTGCCATGGGAGTACAAGGAGAACGAGGTCATCTAGGGAGCTAAGTATGCATATGTAGAGGATTTAAAGGAGACAGTAAAACAATGGACGGTGTCACTTCAGAGGGAGTTCTCGGTCGTGAAGTCAAGCAAATCTGTGTATGAAGTAAAGTGCGTGAATGATGGGTGTCCATGGCGAGTGCACGCATTCAAGGGTAAATGGAAGGATTATTGGCAAGTTTCAATCGTGACCGAGCATTTATGTTACTTACCTGGTGTTGAAAAATATCATGGAAAAATGACATCTGCATTTGTTGCAACAGAGATGTACTCCCATATTGTGATAACCTAGGGTATGAACTAAGGTCAATTGTTAGACATATTGAAGAGAAATTCAAATACACAATTAGCTATGCTAAGGCTTGGAGGGCAAAACAGAAAGTTGTAGAGATGTGGTTTGGCACATTTGAAGCATCTTATGATAATTTGCCTCGTCTGTTAGCCTGTATTCTTCAGAAGAATCCGAAGACCTGCTACGGCCTGAAAGCCTTTCCATCAATTGACCATGGTAATAAAAGTATGTTGCAACGGGTATTCTTTACATTAGGTGCTTGCATTTAGGCATTTGTGCATTGTCGTCCCATCCTCTGCATCGATGGGACATTTCTGACCGAAAAGTACAGAGGGCAGATATTAACAGCAATTGGAGTTGACGGGAATAACCAAGTTCTACCAGTGGCTTTTGCTTTTGTTGAGAGTGAGAACACTGATAGTTGGTATTGGTTCCTAGAAAGGGTTAAGTCTGCAGTTGTACGGATGAGACCAGACGTATGCCTCATACATGACCATCATGCCGGCTTGCTGCGGGCAATTCAGGAATTGAGATATGGATGTACTGAGAAGAGATACCAACCAAGGTGGTCTGATGTCCAAAGCAAATGGTACATGCGTCATATGGGTGCTAATTTCTACAAACAATTTAAGAATAAGCACATTATGGATCTTTGTTATAGAAGGATATGTACTGTACTGTTGTTATTTATTATGATGTAATAATGCTATAAAGCTTAACAATAATTTGCAATGTGGTTGTTCAATTAACTTTGCAAACTTACTCTTATTTGTTGCTTTGACAATAAAATTTACGCTAACTCTCTATTTGCATGCATGTATGGTGTACCATACACCAGAGCTGCTCGACCGGGGCCTCGATCAATCCCACCGGTCTTACTTGTCAGCCGTCGAGGGTGCCCAGCTAGCCACCTTCCGTCCACGGCCTTCACGTCACCTCCTGCGGATAGACCCCCGGTTCCATGAGAGGTAAGAGCTGTACCAACATTCATTCACATCATTTATACATATCTATGTTCCCCAATATTGATTATAGTGCTATATTCTGCTGGACTTCTTCCGCTGTGCAGGCTAGTTGAGCCCGCAACGGACGGGAGAGATCCTACCAGGCGATAGGGCGCTGACCGGTCACTTCTGGCAGCACTGGTGGATCGCTGGAGACCGGAGACCCACACGTTCCACCTACCGTGTGGCGAGATGACTCCCACACTCCAGGACGTGTCCTACCTGCTAGACGTAGTTGGTCCGATTGACGGGGCGCACGGTTGGTTGCAGGACATCACTGCTCAGTTCGAGCCCGTGCACTGTCGTCCTGAACTTGGTATGCCGAGTTCGCTACCGCCTTACACCACGAGCGGCCCCTCGCAGGCGCGGCTGCTACAGTTCACCGTAAGTCACAGATTTCTTCGATTCACAATCATCCGACCTATAAAGCAACAGTGGTGCTGACTATAATCTTGCTTTACAGCCTGATCAGCTAGACCCTGACGCCGACGAATACTCGGTGCGGCGGAGCATGGAGGCGTACCTGTTGTGGCTGTTCGAGTGGATGATGTTCACCAGCACGATGGGGCACGCGGTGGACAAGGGACTAATCCACTACGCTCGTGCAATCGCTGACAGCGAGGACGGCTGCGTACCACATTGGAGCTGGGGATCTGCTGTGCTAGCGGCGACGTACCGTACTCTTTGTGATGCATGCACAAAGACCGATCCAGGTGCGATTCTCATCGGTTGCCCTCTCCTTCTATAGCTATGGGTGGCCGAGCGGTTCACGATAGGCTGCCCTCTGATTCAGCACTCTCCCTACGAGGGCGGCCTTGGAGGCTTGTACGGGCAGTGGCCCGAGGACTGTCCGTCTATGGGGACGGTATGGTGTCTCCGTGAAGTACGTAACGTGAAATTCTATGTTTACCACTTATGTGCAAACATTGATGTGTTTCCCTGTCCTATTTTGCAGCGTCCTTATGCCCATACGCAGGTTAGGAGGGCCTACTCCGACTTCGTTATGGAGTTCGACCGCCTGCTGCCCAGCGACGTCGTCTGGGAGCCGTATAGTCCGCTGGCCATCGCGGCCCGTACACCGCTCGGACTCTCGGCTCATTGCATGCGCGACCAGGCGTACTGGATGATGACAGTGCCGTTGGTGTTCGATATCTTCGTCGAGCCCTACTGTCCGTAGCGCGTGATGCGACAGTTCAGCCTACGTCAGCACTTTCCTATGCCCGTGGAGATCGTTGTGCTGTGCGACGTGCATCGGTTAGTACAGCTGCGATCTTTGTTGAGTACTACAACTCTTTAATGTAGTCTAATGCACTCTTTGCAAATAGGTATAATCATAGGGGACAGGCAAGCGGCGCTCAGTGGTATCGCCGACTGCAGAAGTACGTGGAGGATTGGTTGTTGGCAACGGAGGAGGTCATCGACGAGATATATCCATACACTGAGGACACCTATATAGCATACCTTAGGTGGTACTAGCCCCGTACCCACACACACATGACGTTCACCCCAGATGATCCACAGCCACACGTCGCCGCTACGACAGACACGTATCCTAGACACCGTGACCAAGACTACTTCCGCACGGTAAGTCACATTATCTTTGCACTTTGCTATTCCCTTTGTAGGTGTCCACGGTTCTAACACATATTCGCGTCACATTTGAAATAGGCCGACGCAGCGCGACAGGTTCAGGCTGATGTGAACGCAGCGTTCGAACGGTTGGACAGTGGGATAGCGCTGACTGCGGACGAGCAGAGGACGACCTTCGCGAGGATTCGTTAGGCGATGCACACAGTGATTTGTGCGCTTACTTGTCGTGCGGCCAACGCGGTACCTTCCGTAGCTATACAGCAGCAACAGCCACGGCCAGCAGGAGCAGGAGCAGGAGTGCGCCCGCGGGGTTCCAATCGGCCAGCTGACCCCTCCAGAGGTAAATTCCGCAAACCATCGGTTCATAACATGTTTCCTTCTACGATATGCACCGTTTTACATCAAAATGCTTCTGTGCAGCTTTCACTACACCGTATCTACATCCCTCCGGAGCTGGCACGTCGATGCAGGGAGCGTATCACACACGACCACACGCGCAGCAGGGCATGAGAAGTGCCCCCGGGGCCACCACAGGAGGTTCTTTAGGTTATATCAAAGTTTACTTTTTCCTTGCAAAATTTCGGTTTGCAATTATCAACAATTTTGTGTACAGGGTTCCACTCTACAGCGCCGGGGATGTTTGCTAGCACTGGCTCCTCCGCGTAGGGCGCACGCGGCAGTGGTTGGGCACAGGATCCTTTCGAGGGGGACGACTTGGAGGATGAGGACGAAGAGATCCAGGAGGTACTAGGTTCCTCGTAGCTCGAAGGAGCTTCGCCACCGCAGACACAGGACCCACCAGCTGCCACACCCGTGCAGGTGACCCACGCTAGCCGTGCCGTACCACCAAACCGGCTGATGTACTCCCAGGGCCAGGTGCGAGCGCAGGGTAGGAGGATGAAGAGGGCTAGAGGTTACGGTCAGGGCCCGTAGTACGTTGTACCAGTACTAGTTCGCCTGTTGTACATCATGTTTTATTAATTCTACGTTTACTGAAGAAATCCCTTTACTTCGTTTACGCTCGTCGATCAAACGATGTACTCCTCACGATCTATGTTTACGACGAAACTGATGAAAAACATGAATTTTCGAGTTTCAACTTCATGGCGAAAGTAGATTCCGAACGGTGACAACCGAGCACACGTTAATTACTTATGAACCTAATGAAATTAGCCATCCAACGAGTACAAACGGCACATGAAATGTTTCTAATTATCGTTATTACATGCCTTAGGGTATTTCAAACGGATATTCGACTAGATATACAACTACTATGTGCAGTGTGGGTATTTTCCCTTCCTCGTCGCCTCCGGCCCAGCTTCCTTTGCACGTAATGCCCTCTCTCGTTTCCTCTCTCTGTCTGCCTCACGGGCTTCCTTCTCCTGCTGCTCCTTATCCTCCTTCCTCTTCTGCTTAGCCTTCCAATCTGCTTCCGCCGCCCAAAGACGTTTGCGCTGCTCCCTGTTCCAATCTTTTAACCTGCGAAGAAACTCTG
Source organism: Oryza meyeriana var. granulata (assembly GCA_003991445.1). Classification (NCBI taxonomy): domain Eukaryota; kingdom Viridiplantae; phylum Streptophyta; class Magnoliopsida; order Poales; family Poaceae; genus Oryza; species Oryza meyeriana. The sequence continues at coordinate 210,699 of RYFJ01001306.1, read as the reverse complement.
CGTCCTGTGGACGGATCTCCGTATCTATCCACTGCACAAAGTCGCACAGAGGCGGAGGAGGATTCAGTGCCTTGATATATGCAAATTTGTTAGCTCAAAAGTTCAAATATTTCGTACTATAACATAATTCGTATTACCTCCACTGGCTTCTTCGACTTCCCCTTCTTCCCTTGCGGCTTCGGCTTCTCCGGGGAGTATGCATAATTAGCACACATCCAATAACTTTGCCGGTATGTGTGATCCTGCTCACTTATTACAACTTTGCAATTATCTCCGCACCAACACATCGGCGGAGGCACGCCAATCGAAGGTCGTTGATATATGGACATACCGAACGCATCCATAGCAACCTACATTATAAACAAATAAACGCAAGTTATAACTCGCTAGGCCAAAAATATCTTACACAACTACATACCTAGGGTATACTACACATGACTACAAAAAATAAAATGTCATCGTCCTCATTTCCATCTCTCTACCATTTCTCGAACTAGTGCTACTTATCTAGTAAAAAAAACCTAACTTCTCTCATCCGGCCTATCAATGTTCTTAGCCGTTATACTCAACTATAATAGATCTACACCCTGTGGACCAAACCTAACATTTATGTACCTGTGAAAAAACTAGTACAATACTATACATACTACATCATTTGATGAATAAAAATGGAAATTGCAAAGAGACATAAAATATTACCAGCAGATGAATCCGTAAACCGACAGGGCTTTGCCGCTTTCGTTCGCCTTCACTCTTAGCTCTCTATTCTTTTTTCTATTATTTTTATGAATTTTTCGGAGGCTGGAAGGGGGTTTTATAATAAGGCAGTAAAAAATCGCCCTTCTAAAAGACGATTTTTTATTTGAAAAGAATTTTTTTAAATAAAATGGGCCATTTTACAGGTGGCCCCTTGGCCATCCAAAAACCGCTCTCTAGAAGGGCGGCAAGGGGACCGCCTGTAAAATGGCCGGCCCCTCGGCCGGCTTTTTGCAGGCGGCCCTATAAAGTACTGATAGCCATCGGCCGCCCGGCCTACGACCATCAATCACGTCATCAAATCGTCCTTGGGAGGACGTTTTCTCCCAGAGAGCGTTGGGAGTAAATTTTTAAAATAAAAATATACTTTTGTAAATATTTTATTAAAAATATAAAAATAAAAAAAATTCGAGAATCTCTACCAAACGGCCCTCAGGCATCTTAGAAGCCCATGTCGCGTGAGAATTTCGGCCCAATTTTCATTGGCCCAGTATATTTTGCTAGTTGGTACCCATGTCATTTCGCTTCCCGTCTCTGCCAACCAAAAGCCGGTCCAAAACGCAAACACGCAGCCGCGCATAGCGAACAGTGACTGACACGGCGCGAGCCCGACCTAACCACCGACCGCGAAGCGTGACGAAGCCGGCCACCGCGGTGGAAAGATCTCCGCGAGACCGGCGTTGCCGTGTCCACGTTCCACTCTCCTACCTCCCGATTTGCTCCAACTTTTTCTCTCGATTTCTCACCTTCCTCTGCTCCAACCTCCAAGCTTCGGGGGAAGAACGTAAAAATGGCAGCTTCCCTGCCGTCCCTCTCGCCGCCGCCCCCACCGTCGCAGGCGCCGGTGCCGGCGGCAACCACCCTGGCCGGGAACCTCACCTCCTCGCTCCTCTCCCTGCCCCCGCCGCGGCCCCGCCTCGCCGCCGCGCACCGCAGGGCGGTCGTTGCCGCGGCGTCATCCCGGCCCCCGCCCCCGCCGTCGCGGGAGGGGGACGGTGTGGGGGGTGATGGCGATGAGGATGAGGAGGAGGTGGAGAGGGCGATGGGGATGGACGGCGGCATCCCCGGGACCTCCGGCGAGTTCCTGCGCCGCGTCTCCTCCCGCGCGTACGGCATGCGGCGCCACCTCATGGAGTCGCTCGACTCCCTCGCCTACGATGGTAAGAGTTATCGAATCCTCACCCTGTTCGTGGATCGTATCCGTTCTCGATCGATTTAGCAGTAAAAATTCTTAGATCGATTTAGGGGTTTTAGTTTTTACTAGGGGTTTTGCGAGATTGCTTGATGAACTGCGTTCTCCAGACTCGAGTGTCGAAAGATGTTATCTTTATCTTTTTGGTTGGTATCAGCACCAACGACGTGAGACTTGTGCGTCCACGCTTATACCGTATTCGTCGTCGTACATGTAGTCGTGGACCTAAGTAAGACCATGTGTGTACGTGACGATTAGCTGTACCAATCCCTAGCCGTTTCCTCATTTTTTGGCTTTGCGCAATGTATTGTGATCTAAATGTTGCCATGCCATTGCATCAAGTGCTGAATGGACATGTATGCTGTAGTAAAGCATCTCCTGCATTCGGTAGTATCAGAAACGCTGATCACTAATAGCTTGCATTTTTCTGACCAAAAAACTTGATATTTGAAGAATTTGAGTTTCAGTACTCTCAGCAATCGCCTGAGATGATCTGTTAGAAATGGTGTTCTCTTCGTATGCTGTGCTAAATGGTTTTAAAAGCATGGCGGTCGGAAATTTTATTAACTGGTGATTTCTTCTGGTTCAGTGTTGGAAACAAACCCATGGAGAGAAGACTCTAAACCAGTCTATGTACTGGCTAGAAGAGACAACCATCTATGGACAATGAAAACCCGTAGGACTCGCAGGTTAGAGTTGTTTTACTGCTATTGCACTTACATACATAATTGTGCTGTTACTGAACATTCTGAACCAGTCGTGTTATCTCCATTTGCTTCAGTGAAGTTGAAAGGGAGCTTGGAATGCTTTTCTCGAAGGGAGGGGGTTCAGGAGTTGGGACTAAATCAAAGTATTCTGGCTCCAAGTTTAACATGCTTGTTGAAGATATCAGAGAGGGAATATTGGTGAGTAATTAGTGAAAGGGGTTAACTTTTGTGGATGTTTTCTTTGAAAACCAACTAGCCGTCCTGCTTTTGTCTGGATTTCCAGTTGTTTACTCCCTCCGTCCCAAAGAGAATCAACTTCTAGCAATGAATCTGGACATAGGATATGTCCAGATTCAAAGCCAGAAGTTGGTTTTTTTGGGGGACGGAGTACGTAATTACTTGCTTGCTTGGCATTCTGTTGAATCATGTTCATCTTTTATTGCAGGTATTTGAAGATGAGGATGATGCTGCAAAATACTGTGACCTTCTCCAGGGTGGTGGCCAAGGTTGTGAAGGGATTGCAGAGCTAGAGGCTTCATCGGTAAGGCATTCGGTGGGCATGACCTTCATAGTGAACTTTTGTGGTTGGCAACTGATCGAACTCGTTCTTGTTTTCAGGTTTTCAACATCTGCCATAAAATGAAAGCTCTTGCTGTCCTTTTCCGTCGTGGTAGGACCCCTCCATTGCCTCAAAGCCTTGAGCGCGACTTAAGGGCAAGAAAGAGATCATTGGAAGACTAGAATCTTTGGGATATACATAGTATAGAACTTTTAATTGTCTTTGTCTAGAGGCCCTAGGCCCTGTATACTACATGGTACATAGATCCACAATAGACTAAAAGGAAAGAAGTCTGACAAAAAAACATGTTCAATAGCTCGAGATTTTAACAATCTCAGTAAATTGATTATTCTTGCCATTATGTACATTCTAATGCTTCAGTTTACAATGAATAAATGTGATCTGTTAAGTTGTTCCCTCTTCCATCTTGTCTTTAGAGCACTGATGAACAATACAATTATGTTGCCACCATGCTGCTGCTGATGAGATGAGCTTCAAACAATCTCTGGTGTAATTCCTGCGACCTCCATTGCTACTGGCAGTGGATGCTTGGAAAAGTTCATTTTATTTTTGAAATGAATTCCTGAAAAAATTTCAAGGTGTAGTCTTGTTTTCAGTTAGCTTCTCCCTTCTGTACCTCTTGAAATCGGCTGCCAAGCCATTGTCGAAATCCTGCTTCATCTGCTCTGCTAGCTGCCTCAGCACCTGCACCATGATCACAGAGCAATCAGATATCAGATACCCGTCAGCAATGAGAGGCAAACTGAGATCATCTCTGCACAAAGCCAAGTGCCGAAAATGCTCACCGTCTCGCCGACGCCTCTGATGACGCCCTCCGGCACGAGCGCGAGCACCGGCGGCAGGTTGAACCCGACGGTCATCTCGACATGGCCCCTCAGGCTCTTCCTCCCCTCCGGCCGCGGGTACAGCGTGCCGCGGACGGTCAGGGCGAGGTGCGACGGCATGGCGTTGCTGTCCAGCCCGTTCAGCTTGTAGTCCGTCTGGGTTTCAGAGCTTCAGAGTTCTGAACTTCTTTCTGACGGAAAATTCACGAGGAAATGGACAGAGAATTGTTACCACTTCCATGAGCAGGAGGCTGGAGGCCCTGATGGGGACGTGCGGCGGGTACTCCTTGCCGCCGGACTTGCTGACGAAGCGCATCACGATCACCGGAGACGCCGACAGGAAGAGGAACTGGATCGGGAGAAGCTTCACGCTCCATTCTTCCTGCAGCATCAGTTCAACAAGAAAACACACTCTGTTAGCCTCTCAGGAAGCAGTTCGTCCTTGAAGAAATGAAGCCATGGCAACTGATTCTTGTTGACAACGAGAAAAAAGGCACAGAAAGTTTCAACATTTTTGGGCAGTAGGCATGTTTTGTTTAGAAAAAAAAAAGGAAATTGGAGAAGAAATGATGAAGCAATTTACATCACTAAGCTTGGTTCTCATGCGCTTATCAGGGAACACGGCTCCAACAATCCTGGGCCTGTTCTGAAGATACTCATCGATGGATGCCTGCAGAAAGAAATGCTCAGGGAATCAAATCATCTAAAAAAATGGAAATTGACCATCTCCCAGACATTAGATGCTATATGCATCAGGCAGGCAACCTACCCCTGGAGTCTCAGTCATGGGGATGTCAGTGTTGAATCTGTAGGAGAAGGTGAACATGTCTCTTGGATTGATCTCCTTCGAGTTGCTGCCATAGGAAGGAGTCCTGAGAGCGCATGTGGTGATTGCCCGCGACAGCGAAACATTCAGAACAAGATCATTTCTTGATCTTGATTTTGATCTCGATCTCTCTCCCCCTGATCTGAGTGGTGTCACCCTGGTGCAGATGCACTGCATGCTCCTACTACCTGCACACAATCACTGTTACATTGCTCTCATGTATGCAACTGCTACTGTGGTATTAGTAAAAAAGTAGCATGAGAATATTATCTCCATGAAATGGAGAATTAGGCACCTGGATGAATGGCATGATGGGATGAACTGACACTTAGCATTGGCATCCCCTCTCCTTTCTCTTCTTTTTTCAGAGATGGAAGTTGTGAGCTTCACTTGTTGGTTCCTGGGCCAATAAGTAAACTCCACTAGGTGCGCAGAAATTGCAGAATTGAGGATTCTTGCAAGGAAACGCAACGGGGTGTGTAGGCCCTACAGGCCGTTTCTTCCAGGGTTGGTTAGGAGTTTCTGAATTTTGTCTTGGTTTTTATGGCATATCGGTTTCAACTTTCAACTCGAGTGTTTCGTTTCAACTGCGGCCTTCTATTCTCTGACGAGGTTTGCCGGGAACGGTACTTCAGGCGTGTAATTGTCAAAACGACTAGGATAGTTTAAAGGTGAGAAAAAAGACAAGAGGAAGAAGATCACGTAAAACGAGGTAATCTATTAGGACATAATTAATTGAGTATTAATTATTTTAAACTTAAAAAAAGGATTAATATGATTTTTAAAGCAACTTTTATATAAAAAAAATTTTATAAAAAAACACCGTTTAGCCGTTTCCTGAACGTGCTTAAAAAAACGAGGAGATTTTTTCCTCCGAGAGACACTCTCAAACGCACCCTAAAAGACATGACCATGAAAAACAAGAAAAATAACTGTCGGAGCAGGGATCCTGCATGTCCTCCCCAAAGGCTGAAGCCCACAGTGGAGAAGCCAGGATTTTGCCGGAGGGTATTCAAACTTAAAAATAATTGTTTTATATAAAATGCAACAAAATAAAAATAGTTGTTTTATATGAAATGCAACAAAATAACAATGTCAAGTTCTAAAGTACAAATACTATTCTTGAGTATGAAACACAATAAAATGACAATGACAAGTTTTAAAGTACAAATACTAACACAAATAAACCGTTCCAGACATCAGATGTCTGAACTTTCAAGTAGTTTGAGTGAACTACATAACCGAAGAAAATTACAATTTAATTTTGCGAGTAGCAATGCGAGAAATAATCTCATCTTCGTAACTTGCACAAAAAGGTCACACTCAAGAAAGGTAATTAAGCAGTCATTCAAATATATTAATTACTCCCCACCCTACTTCTTAGCTTATCCTTCACATAATTCATGGAAAAAAAACACTCTCAATGCTAGAAGCTTTGGGCTGCTAATAGATGGCCTATATGTCCCTTTGGGTTGTAAATATTGGTGTTTGAGTTTAGTTTCTCGTGTATATGCATAACGTACCTATTATATATAAATTCTTTTTACAAAATTCAATGGATATTCAACTGAATAACCATTGAATCACACCGGATCCCGCCCTGGAAGCCAATGCTGCCTCACTACAGTTCATGAGGCTGGTTGGCAACAATACTTATAGCCTGTACTCTCTCTGTTTTAAAATATAACAATCTTTAGCATTTAAAATTTATTCTAAACATAATAACTTCTACACCTATATTTTTTTAACCAATCACAAGGTTTCATCATAAAAGTTTTTCACTTACTTTCTTTTCCCAACCAATCATAACCTTCTTTCATTTAATTTTAATAACTTTTTTAATTTTTATAATTAATTCTAAAACTCATTGTAATTTAGTACGGAGAGAGTAATAGTCAAAACGACCAAAGGCACGACCATGAAAAAAAAAAAGAAAAAGAACTTTAGGAGCAGGGATCCTGCACGTCCTCCCCAAAGGCCGAAGCCCTCGAGCCGATGCTGCCTCATGAATGTTCATGAGGCTTGCTGGCATCACTGCTTCAGGCTTGTAACTGTCAAAACAACAATATGAAACACAATTGTAAAGTGCGTACTCAAAACTAAACGGAACCAACATTTTTGCCTTCTGTTTTTCCCTTGTGTTTTGCCCGAAGATCACAGGTGAGTGCGTAAGGTTATGTACTTTTGACGATACGTGTAACGGTTTTTTTCTCGGTCTTTTTTTTAATGAAATAAGCTTTATTGGACTTAGATAATTACACTAAGATGATACAATTACTTTAAAATTATCCTCGGTTTTTTTACATAGTTAGGATGCACACGTGACATGTTATTTTTTCTGTCATATTATTACACAAAGTAGGCCTTTCTTGAGGAAAATAAGGTGTGTGCAATTGTAATCAAAGGATAAACGAAGGCTAAATTGAGTCGAGAGGTTGTTTCCCAAAAATGAGCGCTTTGAGATATTTTATCGAGTCTTCTGCGTGCACGTAAGCTCCAACACGACAACCATCCAAACACTAGTAGTATATAATATGCCCGGGCACAACACATGCCAAAAATCATCTCTTGATTCTTCCATTCAGATTCCTAAACTGTGAGGCAGTCTTGGTGTTCACTCCATCATGCCAGATATCAAATAAACCTCTACTACTGGCTTCAAGCGATCTTGTCAGACTTCAGACATCAATATAATAATTGTCGGCGAAACGGGACTGGGGTCCCCAAGTCACCGGGGACGCGTGGGTCTTCGGCCACGTCGGCTACCCCGGTCTCCAGAAGTCTGTTCCCGAGCCACGGCGCCCGGTCCCGGAACTTCGTTTCCCCGGACCCGGCGCCCGGTCCCGGGGCCCGGGGCTCGTCGGCACCCCCGATGATCGGCTCCTCCGAGCTGATCGGCCTCTTCGCTGATCGGCACCTCCCGCCCGGATCGGCCACTCAGCGGACGGCACCGGCTGACCAACTACAGCATTAATGACGAGGCGACGGGGCACGTTGCCCCTGTCGTCCGTTCCGCCACGCGTAAATGTCTCAGGACGGCCCCCCGTGGACACCCGACTGTGTCAGAGGCCTGTTGACTTCTGTGGCGAGGGCGTGCGCCGAAGTCCAAGCAGTCAGAGACTCTTGACTTCGGCGGCGTGCTCCATCACATCCCATCACATCCTCACGACTCTACCGCCCGCTGCATACCTACTCCGGCATCGGCTCAGCAGGCGGGGACGAGAGCGACCAGACGCTCCACCGACTCCGGCGCAGGCTTTGCAGGCGGACGTGGCAACAGGAGAACTCACCAGAAACTCTCTCTCTCGGTGTGCTGGCACTGTGGAAACATCTTGCTCTATAAAAGGAGGACCAAGCCACCGGCGAAAGAGAGACTCAACGGAGGACCTCTAACTCCCAGCTCTCAGCACCCGAGCTCATTCTCAACCTACTCCTCTTCTTCTCCGGCTCCGGCCGCGTGCTGAGCTCACCTTGTAACATAGCAAACCACATTCATCTCCACATAGCATACACACAGGAGTAGGGTTTTACGCTCCGGCGGCCCGAACCTGTATAAATCCTCTTGCCTCCTCTGTGCGCCTCGGTTCATCGTCTTCCCCAACACCCTGCGCGATTACCACGCTTCGGACTGTCCGGACCCGCATCGGACGGTCCGGACCCTTCTGCTTCACCACGGTTCGGACGGTCCTGACTCGCTTCGGACGGTCCGAACCCCGCCTCTTCTGCGTCTTCTTCGCCTATCTTTCTTCTTCACCTGACGCCGGCTTCACCTGAGAACTACTCCCCTGGCCGAATCTCAAAGGGGGGTCTCCTGACTTCCCGCCGTCGAGGTTTCATCCTCCGACAATAATAGAGAAGTATTTTAATCTCTCGAGAGGATTTTTTTTCATGTTATCTAAATAGTTATAAAATTTTTTTAAAAAATTAACAAGATAGATTAATATATAATATATTGTGTAGGTTTAAATTTAATTTCTAAATGTAAACAAACAAATATAACTATGAATATACGCATATTACTTAGAGTATAATTTATTATTTTTATTATAACTTATAGAGATTAAATTTAAATTATAGAATGATATATTACATATTAATCTATCTTGTTGATTTTTTTCTAAATTTTTTATTACTATTTAGATGATATGTAAAAACGAGTGAATATTCTCTTGACGGATTAAAATTCATTCATACAATAATAGTCTAAAATCCCGTTCATACAATAATAGTCTTAACAGTCATAGTAGGTGAAGTGCCATACTTCAATGGAAGATTCAAAAAAAAAATTCTACTCCATTCCAATCACGTTTCCAAAGCACAGTTTGCACACTATGATACAGGAATTACAATATTGAACAGTAAACGAGAATCCGAGACAAGAGACGAAAGCGACAGCTAGAGTTCACAACGACGAGAGCACACGTAACTAGAGAGAACAAGAGCAAACCTCTCCTACATCCATTGAGATAAGAAGCAAGCAACAAGTGAAGAAATTCCGCTGCAATGGCCAAAGAAAAAAAAAGTTACATGACATTACAGCTTGCAATCACATTACCGTATGCCACAACGCAATTTACTTGGAAAACTATTTTGATCCCTCAAAAGAATGTCACCTCCTTTGTTAAAAAACCATCAAAATAGTTATAAACAATTTTAAAAAAATAACATTTATACAACATACACATACCACTTTACAAAGTGTTAAGTCCAACAGCTCACGGTTCTAGATATAAAAAAGATAAATTCAATATAGTGGTACTATTTACACATGAATTTGTCTTTTTTTTCTTAATATGTAGGCCAAATTTAAACTTGATTTTTGGTATAATGATAGTTGTTATTGTACTCTACATTATTAATATTGTTTTAGAATTTTGATTTTTGAAAGAGAAAGGTACACGAAGGGGATATCCGGATTAGAATCCACTCCCCTCCCTTGTTACATATGTTTTTCTTGCTTTGTGTGGAAGGAATTGTATTAGGCTAGAAATGGTACTAGTTGCACTGGTTCGGATTTTGTATTTTCAGCAACCTGTTGGACCTACGCCATTATCCATTTCAGAATATTCTTGTGTTGTCCAGAGCCCGAATTCTTGTACTGAATCTGCCCAAAAATCGTATTCCATAATAATATTGCTGTTGATTATCTACTGCGGCTGCGCACCCTACCGCGGCACCATCCGCCGTGCGATGGGAGCAACGCGGCGCCGGCTGTGGGTGTTCGATGAAATGCGGGAGAGGCAGGCTTCTGATTGGGCTGGGGGGCCTCTATTTGGGCCACGCTTAGCTCCTGTGAGAAGTTTTACTGGGCCGCAGGCCGGCGTGCTCCCACCGTTCCTCCGGCGCCGCCCACATCGTCCCCGGCCGCCGCGCGGCGCTCCGCTCCACCGACTCCGCCCTCCGCGGCACCACCCTCCAGTCCGCCCCACTGCCGCTGACATCGCCGTGCTCAGCTCCGCCCTGCGTTTCCACCGGTCTCCGCGCGGCCGTCATCCTCCCGGAAATCGATAGGTGGCGGCGGCGGCTGCTGCTCTGGCAAGCCAATTGGTGGCGACGGCGCTTGGCCGCTTTCGTCAAGCCAATCATTTGTTCCAGCGTCTCCCGCAAGCTAATCGGCAGCAACAGCTATTGTTCATTCATCTCCTGAACACAGCCTCGTCTTACCCCTTCCAATTACTAGGTACAGCTACACTCTCCTGGAAATTGGATTCACAGTTTCGCTGACATGCATTCTCGAAGCCAATTTGATGCCTAGCTCTGGTCTACGAGCTCATGAGATTGTTTCACTTTTGAATTGCAGTTCTGGGTTTGTTCGACCATTACCTAAAAAAATAGTTTGTTTGAACCGCTGCCGATTTTACTTAAATCAAGTTTCATTTAATATCATTTTTTTCTAGATTTTTTGCTGCTCATTTTGTTTACAAGTCTTGCTAGTCATTTCTTTCAGACGTGTGACTTCATTCTTCTCATGAAAGTTTGTATTGTGCAATGCATTTTTTACAGGTTCATGGTCATGTTTCTGTTGTGCAATATATTCCATTATGTTGACTTAAACATAGGAACTTCAGTAAAAAGAAAAGAATGATGAGGTTAGAACTTCATGTCAATCAAGATTCAGTAATCTGGGGTGTCGCAACAAGCACCCAAATTTCTCTATTTATACTCTGACTCAGCCACACAGGTAAGAAGTGTTGCTCTGCTACTCAGTAATCAAACAACATCCTACAAGGTTAAGAAATCAGGGCACATCCTACAAAGTTGATTGGATGCGGTGTGTGGCTTTTTGTTCAGAGACAGGAGCTTTGATTGGATTAGATGTGGAAGGCATGGCAGTTATGCAGCGCAATCCATCTCCAGCTGCGTCTAAGGTGAGAGCGCACTTTCTAGTTCAAGAGCGGCATGGTTGTTCCTATTGGTACATGTACACTAAGTATTCTTTTTATGTATGCATGTCAATTCCAGTGTGATTGTCAGGCAAGAACCTAAGATTAGATGCCAAGGCTATGCTAATAGTGTTTCAGAGCTGAACTCCAACGCGAGGAGCTTGTTGAAAGGTGAAATCTGCTACACTGGGGAGAACAAAGAGAGCATCTCTCTTTCCAGTTCAAACGTCGCTGTCTCTTCACAAGGCATTGGATTTAGTTTGGACCAAAAAACTCGAGAGAAGTGCTTAGCCAATTCCCATTCGGATATAAAGCTGTGCACTGGAATTGTAAAGCTGGTTATAGATAAGTGCTCTTATATTTTTCAGAGTAAAGGGGACACATTTGATGGGAACTGCAGATTGCAAGATGTTCTTAAGCTTGGTTTCTGGCTCTCACCAGAGACCCTCCGCCCATTTTGGCGTGCTTCAGAGCTGAAGGCTGATGATTTCCTTAACATCTTGATTGGCTTCGGGCCGGATGCTGCAGAAGTGAAGAAGGCAAGATTTTTGTGGAATTTGTACCAGTGGGCTTCGTGGCAGAGCAAGGCATTCCAACATCTTCCAAGGTCGAATGAAATCATGGTGTCCATACTTGCAGATGCTCAGATGCTTAGCCAAGCGGAATCATTGCTTCTCTCGATGGATGACGATAGGGCTCTGTCTGATGCAAACAAACATTTTAGTCAGGTTATCCAGGCATATGCAGAAGCTGGCAACCTTGGGAAGTCAATGTCACTTTATGATTGTGCACGGTATAAGTGTTTGATTCCTTCAGCCTCATGCTACGGAGTACTTCTTCATCTTCTGATGGAAAGGAGAAAAAATGAGTTAGTTTTAAGAGTATATTTGGACATGCTTGGAGTTGGATTAGGTTCTTACACGGATGGTGATATTCTTGATATTGTTGTGAAGGCTTTAATCAAGAAAGACAAATTTTTGCAAGCTATCAGTATAATTCGGCAGTTAAAGGGTTTGGACATTCAATTAAGCAAGGTATCCTTATCAGCTGTCACAGAAGAATTTTGCAAGAAGAAGGACATTGGAGACATGGTGAATTTCTTAGAAGAGTGGAGGTATCTACCTGACTTGCCTCTCTGCAATAGAATTATTGCCTCTTTATGTGCAAATATTGGTACTGATGAGGCATGGTTGGTTTTCCAAAGATTGGAGGCCTTAGGGTTTGTGCCAGATGCAACTACTTTTGGAATCTTCATATGTCATAGCTGTAGAGAATTGAAGCTGAAGTCTGCATTCCTGTATTTGTCTGAGTGCTTTTCTAGACATATTAATCCTAAAGCTTGTTCTTATAATGCTATTATAGGTGGTATTTTTAGGGAGGGATTATATAGGCATGCAAAGTATGTCTTTGAAGACATGGCTGAAAGAAAAGTAATTCCAGAACTGTTAACATACAAGATACTTTTGGCAGGATATTGCAGATATAGGCAGTTTGATGAAATAGAACAAACCTTGAGGACTATGGAAACCAATGGTGTAAATGATATTCCGTCTGGAAATTGTGTGCTTTCTAAGGCCTTATCATTCTTGGGGTTAGACCACCTAGGGGTGAAAGTCAAGAGAGATAATGCTGCAGGCTATCCAAAGGCTGAGTTTTTTGATTCAGTAGGTAACGGTCTATATTTGGACACTGACTCCAGAAAGTTTGAGGCTTCATTGGTACAGATTATTGATAATGCTCTTTACCCAGATATTAGCTCGAATCTAGTCAGTGCATGCCAGCAAGGTGATATCGCAAGTGCTCTTGTACTCAAAGATGAATCTTTTCAATGGGGACATGACATTTCACCAGCTAGCTACTCAGAACTATTAAAGGCCTTATGTGCGAGCCCTGCTCGTGTAATGGATTCCATTCACCTTATTGAGGAGATGTCTGATACACCTGACAAATTTGATGCTCAAAATCTAAATCTGGTTGTCCAAACATTGAGCTGGAATGGGAGGTCAGCTCATGCATGGTTGGTTTTGGACAGGTTGTTTAGAGGTAGCTTCCCAGTTAGTCAAGATACCTATACTTATTTGATGATAGGGTTCTGCATAGAAAGGAACATAGCAGGATTTTGGGAATGTTGGAATCTGGCAACAAAGCATGGATGGTCACCTGGTAGCAGGGATGTGATCCCCCTTATCAGTCACTTGAGCAACTGGGGAGTAATCGAGGAAGCCTTGGAGTTTATCAGCGTGTTGCTGGACTGCTACCCTAGTTTGTTTTTCAGTGCATACTGTCAACTTCTTGAAGAGCTATGCATGTCAGGTTGCACAAGTGTTGGATGTGCAATGCTTGAGGCTCTCATAGAAAAGGGTATGGTTGTGGATCCTTCGCTAATTTGTAATGTGATGGAGGGGTTTCTAAAGGAGCATAAGACTGCTGAATCAATTGGAATGTATGACATGGTGCTTAACAGAAACAAAGTACTAAAAGCGTCCACTTACCGATTTGCATTGTCTTCAGTAGCAAGAATTGATGCAGAACGAGCCATGGGCTTGGTACAATCTATGATAAACATGGAATCTACTGATTTCTCAACGTGCAGTTCTATCATGAAGAAGTTAGTGCAATCAGGAAAAATAGGCCAGGTAATGCCAGTCTTTGAGGAATCAATTTTGGGGAAGAAGTTCAGTGTCACCTTACTAAATTCCTTCCTACAAGCATATTGTTGTGTAAACAATTGGAGAAAGGCAGATGCAGTTCTTTGCATGATTTTAAAGATGCAGAGTAACCTTTCTATTTCTAGTTACCGCTTTCTTGTCCGCAGAATGTGTGAGCAAAGTCGGATTTCCAGTGCATTAAGACTTAAAGAGCTGATTCAAGATAGGGACAAGTCAACAGAACTAATTTTATACAATATTCTGATATTTTATCTTTTCCGGAGAAGACACATTTTACAGGTTCATAATTTGTTGAAGGATATGAAAAGCAATGGTTTTTCTCCAGACACCACCACTTATGACTTCCTTGTCAATGGGTTTTACAAGTCTGGATATGTTGATCATTCAATTAATTTGCTTGATGCTTGCATTGCTCAGGGATTAATGCCAAGCAACCGCAGTCTCAGAGTAGTATTGAGTCACCATTGCAAGTTAGGAAACTTTGAGAAATCGCTAGAATTATTTCATCTGATAGAAAGCAACGGATGGAGGCATGGTTTAGTCATTGAGACAACCCTCATTTCAAGTCTTCTCTCAACAGGAAGGTTTTCTCAAGCAACATCATGTTTGAGCAGCATGAACAAAAGAGCATTGATTGGGTGTGACATACATTTTGATGTCCTAATCAAGAAATTCTGCATACTGGGAGACGTGGAAATGTCTGTTAGCCTGCTAAATACAGTGTTAAAGAAAGGCAAACTTCCGAGTGCAGTTAGCTACAACTCTGTCATGTACAGGCTATGTATGTTGGAAGAATTTGATCAGGCACTTGATTTTCTTGCTGAGATGCAGTTTGCAAACCTAAAACCGAGTGAAATGTCCTGTGATGCGCTTATACAGGGCCTTTGTGCCATGGGAAGAACCTGTGATGCTATGAAAATTTTGGAAATGCTGACCACCATTGGCTCTTCACCATCCTATCACATGTATAGAGTTGTTTTTTATAACTATTGCAGGAGTAACAATTTACAGAAGGCTGCAACACTTTTGCATGACATGCAGCAAGCTGGGTTCTCACCCAACTTTGAGATGCACTGGTCTGTTATTAGCAATTTAAGTAGTAAGAGGACTATAGGATATGAGAAGCCTATTTTGTCCAACCTTATTTCTTCAACTCAAGTGAACTCCCCATGAAGGATATAATAGGGTAAAAGGCCATTTGGTACAAAGATATAAACAATGGTAATGTCTGGTTTCCAGAAAGTGGTGAATTGACGATTGTCAATTGAATGTTCCATGAAATCAAGCTAATGCAATTCAATGTTCCATTCACAGCTGAAGGGTTATGATAAGGTAATACTACCGTCTATTCTAAAAGTGGAAACAATAATCCCAAAAGTTTGGCTTTGTTCTTACTACTTTTCTATACATGATTTACGTTGGATTATTGTTTATGTTGGCAGAGATGATGCTGATATTATATCACTCCATCAAACTGAAGGTGATTCACCCCTGCGACTTTTCACTTCAATTAGAGCCTGTGTAATCAATTGCTTTCTTGAATAACCCAATATAAAGTGTGCACTCAACTTCTCATAAAAAAAGGCTTTCAATCAGTGTTCCTACTGGTTATGCTTGTGCAGACACTTCTAATTGCCATGAAAGACGCACTTGAGTTCACTTGAGTTGCGATGAAAGATGTACTGACTTCATGCCAGTACGATTTATTATGAAACAAGGAAATGGAATACAAGAAGCTTAAAATGCTTCAATGTTACAAAACTAGAGGCACATTGGCACATTGCCTTATCCTTTTAATATGTAGGATTTTTATGAGCATCTATGGGCGATAATATTCAAGATATTGTGCCCACATCAGACTCTTGGCTTCTATAACATACATCCCAATTATAAAGCACCAAATTGTGCAATTTGCATCATAAAATTGATGCCTACTCATTGTTGGGCACAGCAGCATCCATGCCTCCATCCATGTTATATGAAGCATCGATATCAGGGTTCTGAAGTTCTGATTCCTCCAAGCCCTTTTCTGGTCCAAGATTCTCTAGCTGAACTCCATGCCTTTTCAATGCATCTTTGATCTTATGAATCTGACATAACAACAAGATATAGCTTGAAAGAGCTTAAAAGCATCTGTTCACAAATGGGCTTAGATTACTGAAACTCACAGTTGAAATGGTACAGCTGAAGCTACAGATACGGCCTTCTGCACCTCTGTAAAAGCGGAACATTGGCAATACATGAACATTGAGCCTGTGACACATCTCTTTCTGTTCATTGGAGTTGACCATAAGAAACTGCAGTTCCGGATGCATGCCAGCCAATTGACATACCTTTTGGGACATTATACAAAGAGGTGTTATAACCATAGAGCGAAGTATGAAATGCTTTTTTTTTCTTTGTTAATTTATGTTTGAGAAAAAATTTTAATAACATGCTCGTGTTCTTTTACCTTAGGGTGTAGGGCCTTACAAGCTCCACAGCTAGGGGAAAAGAAGTGCACCACGGTGAGCTTATCGCTGGCCAACAGGAGCTGCTTGTCAAAATCTTCTTGTGATTCAATATTTTTCATGTTGCTAGACTTCATGTTCTTCTCCCACCATTTAGTCTTCTCATTGGGGTGTGAATAGCCTAACACCATGACAATATGTCTCCTTGACATCTATTTTGTGCTTGAGCATGTATTGTCAATGCATATTTGAGCTCTGGTTTGTGTTGTTGTTCGAATGAGACCAACAAGTTCTTCATTTTTTATGCAGATTTTTCAAATACTTTTTGCTGCAGAGAATGTCTTACCAATAAAATTCTATAATTTTAAGTGTTACTAAACATGGTTGGAGAACCAACCAAATCTCTTAAAATTAAATCCACCTGATAAAACAGTGTCCATGTTTCCAAAATAGTTGGGTTTTACAGCTTAGTCATTATTAGGCCGGAAAATGGTACCTGGAGCAATACAGTGCATCCAGTAACTAGTGTTATGAAATACAAACTTGGATTGCAATGCAAATGGATTGTGGTGCCCCTTGATCTTTGAACAACAAAAGCAAACAACAGATCTTTTGTTCTCGAGATTAAAGCACTTGCAAATTTTCAATCTAAATTAATTTAGCTTGTTGATTTTGAAGCCCGCATATTCCCTTTCTATTTTAACATAACGAGGAAACATTCTAATTTACTTGTAGAAAAATTCAGATGGCCTTCTGTGGAAATGCACTGAATATATTTTTACGAAGAAAGCATCTTAGTTTGCACTTGTCATTGAAAGAATGGTTTTTCTGGAGGTAGAGTTTCTGTTTGTAATTTAATTAGTTCCAAACAAGTAATGTTCAACATTTTACACTTTCATAGTGTGTAGACTTTCTTTTAGTGTATAAGGACAAAGTTTCATTTGCATGCTCAATTGCAATGTGGTAAGAAATTACGTTAGTGGAATTTTCTGGTGCAGCTTTGGTGATCTGCCAACCAGTTGAAGCATCCTTTTCTCGGAGCAAGAGGTGCTTTCTGTTGATCACATTGTTGTTCCGAGCTGGCACCATGAAGGAGCCATCAGAATTATTATTCTTGGATCCACGCTGAGATGATCCAGAAATAACCCATTGGTTCGTCAGAGCAGAAGCCATTGCCATCCTTCAACTGAAAAGGAAAGGATGAAACAAATCAGCACATTCTTGAAATGCTGCGGAAAATGGAAAAATTTAAAAGCTTACATACCACAACGTATCTGCACAAACTTTTCAAGAGCTGGAAATCTTTGTGATGGTGAAATGGGAATGGTCCATGGTATGGTATTTATAGCTGAAGAAAATTTTGCTTTATTAGGAGCAAAGGATACCTCAGCCTCCCTAAAACAGAGCCCCTTTTTGCTTTCTCAGTTCGTTTTTCATCACTCTAAGAAGCAAATTTGATTATCCAAATGAAGATTACAGACAGCCTGATTTGTTTGTTACCTGTCATCATATCTGGACTAGCTAGGTGCTTTATATCCTCAATTTCCAGTTGTCCAGCAAAAGCTTTGGTGTTTCTTACACAGTGCCGATTTCTATCTAAGGCAGCCATCGAATAGGCTTATAAGCTGGGTTTATGTACTGCACCTAAAATGAGACAGGACTTATGTACCGCACGTAAAATGAGACGGGTTATTAGCACATAAATAATTAAATATTAATTTTTATAGACTTAAAAATAGATTTATTTGATTTTTTAAAGAAACCTCTATATAGAAAGATTTTGTAAAAAAACATACTATTCAGTAGTTTAAAAAACATGTCTATGATAAGCCAGTAGCCATAAGCTAAAAAGAGCATACCCAAGGGAGTGTTTCCTCATGATTTTGCCGATGATTTATAAGCCACACGTAAAATGAGAAAAATTATTAGCGCATGATTACTTAAGTATTAGCTATTATAAACTTGAAAAATAGATTTATTTGCTTTCTAAAGAAATTTTTATATAGAATTTTTTTTGCAAAAACCGTAGATAATAAACATAAGACAAAATCATGAGCAAACACTACCTAAGGCGACACGGCTTGTGCCATGGACTGGAGGAAGCCAATGCGTATTTTGGATAAAAAGATGGCCTTTTGTGAAGATGACTCGTCTCTTCTGTGGACCGTAGTTATGTGTCAATCCTAATGCATCGTGCTCCTGTGAGTGATGCATGGACAAATTTTTGATCTAAATCTGAATCTACTTTTTTTCTGATGTGTATCCATGACATGACTGGATTTCTTGTAGGTGTGTCTGATATTGCAGCTATGTTGTGTAATCTAGTTGTCCTTTACGTGATCTATTGCTTACAGGTCATGCTCTTTATCTGCTTGTTTGTATGCCTGTATGGTCTATCCATCTATTGGAATTTCAGAATCTGTCACGCGATGAACACGGCGCACCACCGTGCTCGATCTGCATGCGAATCTACCCGTAATGCTTACATTTTACATACTAATTCTGACTGATCAAACCAGCATATTAAAGGGGTAGTAGTGCAGTACCTTTTTTTTTTTTGAGACAGTAGTAGTGCAGTGCCTGTGGTGCTTGGTGACTCCTGGAGTTTCCCCCTGACATAACACCTGTTAGTCAGAAAATAATATTAACAGTAGGGCAGTAGGCTGCTTGATAACTATTCCTTTTGAAGTAAGAAGATTTAGGTAGGACTTAATGCTAAAATTGATAATAGAAGAACTTGCATTGAACCCATAATTCCAAAATGGAGGAACTAAATTTTTTTTTCTTCAAGAAAAAAATGCAGAGATCCGTTGGACGAAATCAAGAAAACAAAGGAATCGAATGTGAAAATTACACCATAGCAATGCCAATTGAAATTTGGATTTACTCACCACCATACTTTGTTTCCTCCATTTGCAGAAACCAAGGATTGGTTTCCCATCGACCTTCAAAGATTGCAAATTGTTGTAGTAGAAACTAGGACACCTTTTGATTTTTTTCCACCCTTCCACTTATAGATCTTCCCATTGTTAAGTCGACTACCTCCTTGATAGCCCGAAGGGGAGGAAGATAATGTATATATAGTCATGTAATATCGGTGACATCTTTATGTGGGACACCGTCACATGATAATTTCCGTAGAGCTTGTCACTGCTTGTGTCGACGTGTCGTCAAAGCCATGGCATTTGTCGCATGATGCATATCTTTTTAGGGTCTTGCCTTTTTTCGGTTAAAAGGATCGTATTTCATATTTATTATTGCATTAACATTGTGAGATAATGCAAATATATATTTTTTGGCAAGGGAAATTATTAAATAAACAAAAAACCCATTTTCTAAAATCTTTTTATCCTGCAAAAAGTTCCTATTGTGCTATATTAAGATTTAAGGGACTTTGTTAGGGAACAATGTAGAGAGAGGTTCCTGTTGTGCTATACACATACTAAAAAATTCTTATAAAACTCTTACAAACAAAGTTCTCAACTGTCTGATTTAACTAGATGGAAGTTGTCTGATTTAACTAGATGGAAGATATATGACACCTAGATTTAATTACAGTATGCCATATTAGCGTTTGTAAGAGTTTTCTAAGAAAAAAAATGTACGTATAGCTTTTTCCATTATTTTGCATTATAATTACAGGGAAATAAGTAGAGGGCATGGGGAGTAAACAAAACAAAAAAGGTTAAATTGTATACAGATTCTCGATCCGGGAATTTAAGATACACAATTGACCCCAATTTAAAAATAAACCATAATATGTGGGTTATGAATTTAATAGAAAAATCAAAGATACATGGCCAATGGTGGCTAAGAAAAAAGACATATATGCTACAAGTTCTAAAGAAAAGGAAAATGCGTCAATTTGATTGACTCCAATTACAAAGAATTTTGTTTGGTGGCTTAGAAACATATTTAGTGATATGCAATTTGGAAATAAATTAAAAAGAAATATCCAGTACTGTGTTTAATTAAAAGGTCAAAAGCAAACTTGCTACTTGGGGTGGGGATTTACATTGTTTTCCTGCACATACGAAATTTCAAATTCAACATGTACAATTTTAATATTGAACTCGGTGCACTGTACAATGATAATACACCGTGCATTTGATAACAACAGTGACATGACAATCTATTGGTGTTGCAATTCAGACATAAATATGCTATATTATTCGTGTTTTTTCTTTCTTTTGGGGAGAACTGAGGGATCCACCTTTTGGAGAAATAATTCGCAGCTTTTATAACACAGTTAACTGCTACAGATCAATGGCAACTGAGCATAACCACTTTTAACAGAATTAACAAAGCTCGGAACAGTTAATATTCTGCAGGCATATTGCGCTGGCCAATATTGGCTTCAGGACAGAAAAATTGTCATAAAGCAAACTGCTTTTGTTCTTACCCATGAATAACCAAATGCATTATGTTCTGTAAAAATTCTGATAAATTGGCCATTTCTTTGCAAAGGCAAATGGGCAGTTTTTGCATAGTTCAGATCCTCTTCCACAATTTGTTTTGATCATTAGAGAATTGATCCCTTCTTGCAGAACCATCAACTTATGCTTATTCACAGCCTAATACAGGCACCGATGACAGCATTATTCTTTTGTCGGTAAGTAGCATTTTCACTTGCACAAACACAGTGCCATACTCCCATTGTACAGATGGTGTGCAAGCTTTTTAGATAATGGTGTGCACACTGATGTCTGGATTGGATTGCAGCTGTTTCACATGTTTATGGCCATGATCCATGAGTTGTGACCTGGTCTATATAATTGAGTTCACGAAAAGGTTGCAGCTATACTCAAAAAGGTACCAGAGGATAACACAACGTAGGATCTGTGTAGCCACAGGCCATGGCCGCACATCTTCTTGTTACAAAATGTTCACCTCTATATGTAGCTTGGGCTGTTGTTTATCCGTTTGACTAGAAATACCAAACAATAGCCTGCCATGCAACATTTCCGAGTCTGACAATATTAGACCCATTTCATTAATTTATCATCACAAGTAATATTCAGGATACCCTTTGTTCTTCGTCCACATACATGTGCATTTCATTTTCTTTCCCATTTCCCTTATGTGTTGTTCAGTTTCTGAGCAACCAGAGCTTCATAGCTAATATTCTCAATCAATAAAATCCATTCTGTTCAGAATGCGATCTTGACAGTCTAAAAAGATTGCGTTAGATCCTTCACGCTGCCGTCTACAAGTGTTTGGCCTGCTTCTTTGTTGACACCACTGTCATCCATTAACTTTCTCATTTTCTCTGACCCGAACCATTCCCCAACAGAAGCATAGATGTTTGAGAGGAGCACATAATCACCGCTTTCATCACTCCTTGCCTTTAGCAGTTGCCTATTTGCAAGCTCAGCCAGTTCGATCTCACCATGAACCCTACAAGCAGCAAGTAGTGTCCTCCAAATAACAGAATTAGGCTCACACTTCATCTTATCAATGAACTCAAATGCCTCTTTTAGTAACCCAGCACGACCCAGCATGTCCACCATGCAACCGTAGTGCTTGATATTGGGTTCCATCCTGTACCTTTTCTGCATCAAGTTGAAGTACTCACGCCCCTTGTCAACCATCCCGCCATGGCTGCACGTGATAAGGACAGCAACAAAGGTGATCTCATCTGGCCTGACTTTGTCCTTGAGCATCTTCTCAAACACATCTATGGATTCCAGGACATGCCCATGCAATGCCAGTCCTCCTACAATTGAGTTCCAAGTTGAGACGTCCTTATCTCGCATTGACCAGAACACCTTAAGCGCACTTTTCATGCTCCCACATTTTGCATACATGTCGATCAGTGCATTTCCGAGAACAACTGGGAATCCATTTCTTGAAAACATATCTGAAAGAGAGGAATGCAGCCTCTGGCCAACATCCAGATCACCAGAGTCGGCACAAGCTGACAGCAAGCTGAGCATTGTCACAATATCTGGCTTTTCACCCATGCGCTGCATCTGCTCAAACAGCTCCAGTGCATGCAAGTGCGAGCCACATCTCACGTACCCAGAAATCATCGCGTTCCAGGACACGACATCTCGCTCAGGCACCTGGTCAAATAGCTCCCTTGCCAATGCCATATCTCCCCGCTTCGCATACACAGTGATCATCACATTCCAGGACACGAGGTCCTTCACAGGACATTCGTCGAACAGGTCCCGTGCAGCACCAATGTCCCCTCGGCTTGCACACCCCCCGATCATTGCCGACCAAGCCACGGCATCCTCACGAGCCCCGCCGTCGAACAGAGCAGCCGCGACGCCCAAATTCCCGCAGCTCGCGTGCATGCCAATGAGCGCGTTCTTGACGAACGCGTCGGACTCGCAGCCAGCCTTCACGACATGGGCGTGCACCTGAGCCCCGGTGTCCCCCGCGCCCATGGCGGTGCAAGCGCGGAGCACGAACGGGAAGGTGAGCTTGTCGGGCCTCACGCCGTCACCGCTAACGCCACCGCCACCGCCGCGCTGCACCATGCGCGCGTACAGGGAGACGGCGTCTCGGGGCGCTGCCGTGTGGGCGGCGCCGCGGATGAGGGTGTTGTACATGAAGCGGTCCGGGCGGGGTATTTGGTCGAACACGAGGTAGGCGTGCACGATGGCGCCGCGGACCGCGACGGCGGAGGCGAAGAGCAGCTCGCGGAGCTCGGAGGGGTCGGAGAGGAAGCCCCGGAGCACCATGAGCGCGTGCATCTGTTTGATTTGGCGCAGGCTTCGGCACCGCCGCCACGCCGGCGGCTGCCGCCGCTGCGTCCCCGACTTCCGCAACATCTCAGTAAGCTAACCACTGGCTTTGTCCACGTGACCAATGTTTAAGCCCAGTCCCGTTTGAAACCCAGAATTGAACAGTTTTCGATAAAATTTCTCAAACATTCATGTGAAATTTGCACGTTTCAAGTAGGGTCTAGGACCAAATCATAGATTCAAACATGGTACATTCAAATTTCAAACTCAAACCAGATTACAGGTTGATACACGAGCTTATTTACTAGGTAAACGACGCGGGCGGCGGGCTGCGGGGAGGGGGCGGCGGGTCAGATGGAGGCGGAGACGCGGACCTTGAGGCCGTGGGCCATGGAGAGGATGGTCATCATCCGGTACTTGACGGGGTGGTTCTCGACGAGGTCGAACCTGTAGAAGCGGAAGAGGATGGCGAGCGCCATCTTCATCTGGAGGTAGGCGGAGTCCTTGCCGAGGCAGATCCGCGGCCCGGCCTGGAACGCCGTGAACTTGAACGGCGACGCGTTGCGGAACGCGCCGTCGTCGTTGAGCCACCGCTCCGGCCGGAAGCTCGCTGCGTCGGGGCCCCAGTTGTACTCCATCCTCCCCATGGAGTAGGGCACGTACGTCACCATCCCGCCGGCGCGCACCTTCGTCCCGTCGGGGAGCACGTCGTCCTCCAGGACGCCCTTGGGGTCCTGCGGCACCGCCGGGTAGAGGCGGAGCGTCTCCGTCACGCACGCGTGCAGGTACACCAGCTTCCCCAGGCCGTCGTAGCTCAGCAGGGACGCAAACTGCGCTACGCGCGCCGCGAACGACTCCTCGCCGTCGCCGGCGACGAGCTCGACGCCCTCCTCGCGGGGGCGCTCCGCCTCGAACGCGGTCAGCTCGTGGCGCAGCTTCTCCGCCACGGCCGGGTGCGTCATCGCCATGTACGTGAACCACGACAGCGTCGTCGCCGTCGTGTCCCGACCGGCGATCACGAAATTGAGCACCACGTCCCGGAGGCTCTTGTCGTCCCCGAAGCTGCTCCCCTCGTCGCCGGCCTCCCCCAGCTCGATAAACCGCGACAGTATGTCATGCTTGATCTGCTCCCCATTACAAAAAACCAATCAACTTTTCCGATCTCATCATCACCATGACCATGTTATTTCTACTGATTTTTTACTGCAATCGAAAGCGAAACGATCACCTTCTCTTGCTTGCCGCTGGCCCGAGCTTGCACGATCTCAGCCTTGCGGCGGCGGATCACGCTGTAGGTGAAGTCATCCACGAGCTTCATGCTCTGCTCGAGGAGAGCCTCTGATCCCACATGCAAGAACTTCTTCAGGCGCCACAGGGGATCGATGAACCGCAGCGTGACGATGATGTTGGCAGCATCGAATGCCTGAGCAAAGCTGTTCTCAGGGAGATCAGGTGACAGTGTCCCGATCTCAACCCCAAACCCGACCTTACAAATCGAGTCCAGTGTCATCCTCATGAATAACTCCTGAATTTTGGTTAGTTCTTGCATTAGAATTTTGATCAATTTCGGTTCAAGAAATGTTTCAGATACAGGGAAGTAATTCAGTTCGTTACCTGCATGTCTACAACTCTGCCTGCCTTGCATGCTTGGTCCAGGATGCTTGATAGCTTCAGGGAGTACTCCCTGAACACCACAGTGCTGAAATCTCTCAAGTTCTTGGAAGCAAACTCGAAGCTTGCTGTCTTCCTTTGCTTCCTCCACATCTCGCCATCGGCGTTGAATATGCCATCACCGAGCAGCACATCCATGTAAGACCTGTACACTTCACCCTACATATTTTCAGACATTTATGTCAGTTTCAGTACTGAGCAAGGCACACTTTACAGTAAACTGAAGATTTGGGGTTTTCTTTTACCTTAGGGTAATTGGTGAAGTTGGTCTTGAGGACATGCTCGACGTTCACCGGGTCGGCAATGTAGGTGTAGGAGGTGAAAGGCATGTCGACGGTCACCGTCCTGTGCTTCGACAAGTACTCGACAAGCCAGTCATGCATCCTGTAGTAGTTCTTCAGTTGCTCCACTGTCGCGCCGATGATTGGCCATGATCTTGGCCCTTTCTGGTTCCTCAGGCTCCACTTGTGAACCAAGATCCATGAGAGGCCAACAAGGAAGATGGCGATGAGCTTGTGGATCCCTGCTAGTGGGAAGAATGATGTCACCGGCATGGCATGAGCTTCCTCCATGGGGCTCTTCATGAAGAGTTCAGTCTGCAAGAGATGCTATGTAGCATTCGATGGCATAGTTAGGTGATATATTGGGCATTGATGCTACCAACCTTGAGACAATCTTGGTGTGAACGAGAATTAAGATTGCCTCATTCATATGGTGTCCGTAACCTAACACCCATAGGAATTGGATCTTAGCTTTAGTTTTCTTTTTGTGATCTGTCCACCTAGAAAAGAACTGTTACTTCTATAAACATAAATTGAATGTTGTGTTTTCTGCTAAGCCAGAAGTATGCTGTTCTGTTCAGGTAACTTAAGCATCTGTGACAACTGAGGTATGCCAACTTCTACTGTCAGTTATATCCTTCTGACTTCTGTTAATTAAAATGCCACAAACAGAAACCAGAGTTGTGATTTCTGTCGGTAATGTCTTAATAAAGGTAAAGAGATACAGTCCTTGATGACAAATAAAATGAAATGGGGCATCTTGAAAGAAAGATAAATTGTGAACCCAAAGTAGTTGGTTTCTACTTCATCTGAATCGGCTATTTTAATGAAATTAGTTGCCATCTAGCTAAAACATTCTCACAGAAACAAACTAGATAAAATATAATTGCCAATATATATTCAATACTTTGCATCCCTAAATATTCTGGTTTATTGACAACTGATTTCTTTTTGGGTCAATACAAATAAGCCGGATATCGAAGATTTGAGAAATTGCAGTGCACAATTTTACTCCTGATCCATGAAATTCAAAGAACTTCACTTGAAAAGAAAATATATGCTACGACTGATGAAACAATAAATACTACGGCTGAATTGAGAAGTAACTGATGTCAACACTCAAATAAGACTGAAAACAAGAACAAAAGAGCATGAAAATAGTGCTCTTTAGACTTCAAGCAAACCGGAGAATTTGCTGAACAAATCTCTAATCTGTTATTGGGCTAATGAGTAACTAAATAAACAATCAAGAGTATCAAAATCTAGAGGCTTTTGTTACTGTCAGCATCCAATGTAAGTCTGAAGAGAGCTCTCATTGCCTGCCTCTTCACTACCTTGCCATAGGTAGCCCTCCCAATCCTCACCACCTTGTCTTCCACCTCCAGCCGATTGCCGCAGCCGTTGCCATTGTCGGCACCCCTCAGTGTTGCCCTCAGCACACACTCATTGCCGCCGATTGCGCCGGAGACGCTCTCTGCGACAGCGGCCTCGCCGGGAACGCGCCTCCCCCACTTCCTCACCAGCTTTTCGGAGTCGAACAAGGCGGAGTACGCGCTCCAGAACGACGCGCGCAAGAACGCCTTCCTCCTCTCCTTCACCATGGACTTCCTCATCTTCTCCTCAAGCCGCACCACCAGTGCTCCCATGTCTCCTCCGCCATCGACCAAATCGTTCTCCAGTCTTGCGAGTTCCTGCCCAAGAATGGCATCGCCGGCTTCAAACTTGCACCGATCACACTGGCATTCGAAGCCCCACGCTCTCGCTGCCTCCCTGCGCTTGCTCACCGGGGTGAGCACGTCGAAGTAGGCGAACGTGATCTCCTCCCCGGCCTTGATGTCCCTCGACGCGTGAACAATGGCATGGTCGCCGACGTGGGTGCGCCGGGCGTTGGGGTGGCACGAGTGGTTTATGAACGCCGGCAAGATCCACAGCCCGACGCCGCAGTTGACGACGCCGTTGCTGCCGAGCAGATTGGTGGACGGCGCTGCGTCCTCGGTCAAGCAGTTGACGTCTAGCACTTTCAAGATCTTGTCCACATCAAGAGTCACCTTCTGCGCTGACGCGGTCGCCGTGGGCATGCCGTCATCGAGGTCCTCCGGATCTTGCTTGAACTGCGCCATGTCCGGGACGGGGAGCTCGTCTTCTGACTCCTCGCCGGTGGAAAGAGTATAGATCAGAGACGCCGTCCTCGGGCACTTCTCGGCGGCGTCGAGCACCTTGTCGACGAAGTCCTTCCATACCACCATCTTCTCGCAGCTATCGGCGGCGTCCGGAAGTACTCCCCTTCCGATCGCCACCGCCTTGGAGACCACCAGAGTAGCCCCCGCCTCGATGTTCTTCGCCGCGAAAACCCCACGGCCGCCGTGCGCAGACCGGCGCACCTCCACCGGCCCGACGTGCTCCGCGAGGTCGGGGCACTTCCCGGAGAACCCGGCGAGCACCCACTCCGACAAGTCCACCGCACCGCTCCTCGCCTGCGCCTCCAGCCGCCTACACTGCTCGATCAGCTCCCGCACCTCATCGGTGCCGCTCACAGCGAGCGCCGCGCGGAAGCACTCGGCCGCGCGCGCGTACCGGCCGAGGCCACGCAGGACCGCGCCCTTGGAGAGCAGCGCCCCCGGGTGGGCCGGGTCGGCCGCGAGCGCGGCGTCGCAGTCGGCCAGCGCGCCGGGGGCGTCGCCGAGGCGGGCCCGGGCGTCGGCACGGTGGGCGAGCGCGGAGCAGAGGACGCGGCGGTCCTTGCAGCCGGCCGCGAGGATGAGGGAGCAGACGGCGATGTACTCCTTCCAGTCCTCCTTGAGCAGAAGCTGCGTCGCGCGGCTCCGCAGCTGCTGCAGCGAGTCGTCGTCGAGGCCGGCCGTCGCCATGGCGGCGAGTGAGATTGGTTTGGTTGGTTGGTGTTCGAGCTGGGGAGTGGTGGTGCGCGGCGGCGGTGGCGATGTCGGGGTGTTTGTTTGGGTTCGAAAGCTCGCGGCTATGCAGTGTAACGGTCGGATCTGGAGACTGAGTGCGGGACTCACCTGGAGTGATGCAGTAGCAACGGCTATGAGCTGTCACAGTGGTTCAGGTTTTTATTGTGTGCTTTTAATATAGACGTCTTAATGGTCATCCTGTACCAAAAAAAATGTATAGGTCATCATGTACTACCTCCATGCAGTGAATTTTAGACATGTATTTGATCATTCGTCTTATTTAAAAATTTTATATAAATATATAAAAATATAAATCATGTTTAAAATACTTTAAATGCTAAAACAAGTTATAACAAAATAAATAATAATTTTGTAAATTTTTGGAAAAGGACGAATGATCAAATATGTGTCCAAAAGTCAATGACATTATGTATTAAGAAAGTACATTACAGTAGACTTGATGCTAGACAGAAAAAAAGGTAAGAAATGAAATGAATTTAGGCAGTATTGCGGTTTACTTCGAAATTGCAATGCATGGAGTTTATATAAACTTTTTATTGTGAGATAAAAAAATATCTGTAGAACTTTATTGTACCTTATAAGTTACAGATAGAAACCGGGAAGAATAGGAAGAGAACATAAAGGGCATGTAACGTTTTTCAGCATACAGTCATTTTACCTTCTCCGTTTATGTAAATGTTCACCCTTGCCTTTGATTTCCACTTCCCATCGATGGTTAATGGTAATAAAAATGCATAGACCAGATTGCATTTTGCCAAACCTCAGTTTGAATCTGCAGCAGCCAAGGCACTATTCACAGAGTAACAGTTCAGAGAGTTCCCTACGGAGTAAAGCATTGCCTTTGTGCTATTGACTTTGTTCATTTCTTCCTATTTTTGGAAAAAGGAAAACTTCATTTTTCCGTATTGAAATCACGAAGACGTATTGATGTACTTCCCGCTTTCAGGTTCCAGTCCTCGCACCATCTTATCCACCCGATTAAAACTGGACGGTCAGATCAGCAGTTTTCCAACTCTTCTAGCCTTGTGCTGTAAAACGTCTCCCCCGTACTCGAAGGCGATCCATGGCGGCGGCGGCGGGTTGGCTCCGGCGAGCGGCAGCGGCGGCGGTGACGCCCCGCCTTCCTTCCGGCCTTCCTATACTACGTACTCCTCCTCCAGCTCCTCTCAACGAAGCCCAATCCTTCGTGCTCCCGGGCATAGGCGCCGCCGTCGCCGGCGGCATGGAGCTCATGGCCGTCCCCAAGAAAAAGGTCTCTATTAGCTTCTCCCCCACTGTATCTCGTGGTTTCGTTTGTTACCTGCATAGTCATCGTCTGGTCGTGGTGATCTCTGTCGATTGCTGTGATATGGTGCACCACTGCACCGTGCACTCTAGGTGTTCGTCGGATTGCCTGGTGCGTAGAAAGGTGTGACCTATCGAAATGTCTTAACGGTGGGACACACGCAGAGCGATACACACTAATGACTACCTCGTTTTTATTGACCCATTGCTTGGTAGGTTAGTGATAGATAATGTTTTGTGTTTGAGCTAATTCCAGTTGGAGCATAAAGTCTGCGAGGTGTGGACGTGTGGTCTTAGGAGTATGTTTGTTTAAGCTATCTTTGCAACTGTATAAAATAATATAGTTCTCATTAAATTCAGTTCCACTTTTAACTGTGATGATGGCTGTGTGCATTCCATGATGTAAGATACCGGAGTTTGCTTTTTCATTGTCTAAAAAACTCTTAATTGTAGACTGGACGTTGTTGCTAAGACCTATGGTAAGTTTGAACTTTCGGTTGTAATAAGAAATCTTCTAAGTTGGTTGTTATGTGAGTATATTTGATAAGTTAGTCAATACATGTGTAACTCATCATGATGATATGCACATGTGATTTAAGGAAAAGCAGAAACAGAGATAACCGAGCAAGTAGTCAGAAGTGTGCTGATGGAAGGTATAGATTATCATTGTAACATTTGATATTTGGGCATTTGCAGTTGTGTACATTTAAGTAGCGATAATCTTGGGGTGAGACCAACTAACTCTAACTACTAGCATAATTACCTTTGAATATGTACTTGTTTTGTAGAAGCATGTGCTTCAGTTGCAGTTTTGAGATTTGAGAATTGTTTTTTTGGAATACGCAAAAGACTTGTATATCTTCGTATTAAGAGAAATAAAGTTTGTACAAACTGAAAAACTGAGTCAGATAACAAAATCCTATTCATGTTTGCTGCTTCTTGTGTGCTGCTTTGTTGGTTATAATCGTTGATGCCCTCATCCTTGTGGTTGCAGGTGTCAAAATACAAGAAGGGTTTGAGGAATGGACAAAAAGCGTTGAAGCCTGTTCCAGTGATTGTCCGTTGCAGGTACATTTGAAGCTAAAAAAAGCATGCTCATTTGTTCTTCTGATTCACTCTGCTCTGTCTAAAGAAGATAAGTCAACTTTGTATTAGTAAATATCATATTTTTGTTATGCAGCAGCATAGTTGATCTGATTGTTTTACTACTCATGTGCTATGCTCGTCTTAGGCTAGTGGTACCCTCACTCTCTACAATCTAGATTGTAATACTACCGGTAGCTACAAACTTAGATTTTAATTCAGCCCAAAAGTGCAGGCACTTTCCAAAACCCAGGGCTTAAGAAACAGGCTATGTGATCTCAGCATTACACATACAAATTTTGCGCGTATATCAGTTCTTCCCAGATGATTCAGAAGCTGCCTGTTTCATTTCAGTTTTCAGATTTGTCATCCTTCTCTTATCGTTGTTATTTGTTCCATGCAATTTCTTTACATCATTGTTCTGGAACACCTTTCCAATGTGCTTACACAGAAAGCTGTTCAGCTTTTGAACACTCGTACTGAGCATCAATGCATCACTCGTAGTGTTCGAGCTACACATCCTTGTTAATGGT
Organism: Oryza meyeriana var. granulata; assembly: GCA_003991445.1. Taxonomy (NCBI): domain Eukaryota; kingdom Viridiplantae; phylum Streptophyta; class Magnoliopsida; order Poales; family Poaceae; genus Oryza; species Oryza meyeriana. The sequence continues at coordinate 179,832 of RYFJ01001306.1, read as the reverse complement.
ATGTTGCCAAAGTCATAACCGGGGGAATCTATTTTGTGCCTATCAGGTGCTGTGGCCGAGTGAAGCTCCCCCACTTCTACTGCTGTAGTGGAGAAAGAGGAAACCCTGGCGAATCAAGCTCATAAAATTGTTGTGCCCACCCTCACTTCAGTTGTGCACGTCAAGCTATATCTGAACATCATTGCACAATGAACGTTGTCAGATCTCATTTTGTTTTCGGATGTTGTTCTATTCGCAAGAGTTTAATCAGTGTTACACTTAAACGGCATCTTGAATTTCAAATTCGATTGCCAAAACTCAATGGCACAGATGACATGGATGGATGCATTCTGAGATAAAAACAAATGTACGTGTGCCTTGTGAGAAGAGAACAAATGTGTTGCATTCACCGGCATGGATGGAAGAGGAAAGGAGCAGCAGATGCCAGTGCGAGATCCGGACGCTCATTTTCGTGCCACTTCCGGTGCGGTGTCGCGCCCGCGTCACAGGCCAGGCCGTCGTGCAACCACACGCTCTGGGGCGCAGGTGGGCCGACCTGCCAGCCGCGGTGCCGGTTGGTACTTGGGCTCTATTTGGGAGAGATCGGAAGAAGCAGCGCATGAGAAACCAGCTGCCGAGAATTTAGAGGAGTTGAGTTTTTCGGCTTCTGTTTTTTATTTTATTTTTTAGGTTCTATAATTATAGATTCTTATATTTGAGAATTTGGATTATTTAGGGACCTTCTGTCAGTTGGAGGAATATAAGTGTGAAATAGATTCTACTTCCTCCGTTCTAAAATATAGTAATTTAGCATTGAATTTGACATAATTTTTATCTAGATTTATAGTGCTAGGTTATGTTAAATTTAGTAATAGGTTGTTATATTTTAGAACGAAGGGAGTACTTTATTCTTTGATTCTATGACTATAGATTCTTATAATCTAAATAAGAATCTAAATTATTTAATTTAGAGAAACTTTGGTTAACTGAAGCTGTAACCGCGGTCGTTGGCTCGCATCAGCGCCAACCAACCAAAACTCCCCAAAATCCCTTGGGCCGAGGGGGGTGAGGAGGAGTAGAGGAGACGCTTCGATTTCTGTGGCCCGGCGGCTCCCTCAGCGGCTGGTGCAGCGAGCAGATAAAGGGCGAAGCGGAGGGTGCGGTCGCTGCGGCTGGGCTCCGAGGGTTCATCCATTCAGCGAGAGCGCTTTCTCCTCCTCGTCTCCCTCCCCCTCGTACGCGAACGACGCGCAGCCGCCAACGCTTCACCAAACCGCGAGCCGAAGCAAAGCTGCTGCGAGAGGAAGGGAGTTGGTGGTGGATAGAGCTGGGAGATAGATAGATAGATAGATGGCGTCGCCGTCGTCGTCGCTGTGCTCCACCTTCGCCTCGCCGCGGGCCGGCTCCCTCGGCCGCCGCATCGCCTTCTCCTCATCAAGGTACGTGGCCGCTCACTTCCTAGATTGCGTCCTCCCTCTTCTTCTCTGTGTGCGCCGGCGTTGCGGTTGCGGGGAACCTGCCGACCTGGACTCCAGGCCGATCGGATTCGGTGGCCCGTGCGTGCGTTTGCTCTCCGGCGCACGCCGTCGAAGCTAGAGGTCCTTGCTCTTGCTACGGGATGCTGGTAGCGCGTGCACCTCGGCAGAGTGGTTGGGCTCTGGGTACTCCCGGATTAGGCGATCTCCATTCCTGAACACCGAATAGCATGCCAGAGTCAAACCTTTTGGGTCATGAGCTTTCAGCTGCGGCACAGGTTCCCTTCAACGTGCTCTCAAGCTGCACCAATTGACTTGGGGAGCTCATTATCTCAGGAAGCCAGCCATGGCATAGGAATCCTTGGATTTGCACGATTTTTCTGTTGTTATGATGCTATCTATATTCGTGTTATACAAGTGATAAATGATCCATAGGCTATTATATTGCCTAGTCATGATAAGAAATGACCACATAAGGTACAAATGCTGGTTAAATCACATGTTGAGGAGCTTACTGCTTTCTTATCATGGTTAAGTTCTGTGATCTGAAGACTGAAGGTTCTCATTTTGTTTTCCCTTGATGCTTTGCAGGAAAGCATTCCAAGTGAGGGCATCAGCCAGGGTTGACAAGTTCTCAAAGAATGACATCATTGTGTCCCCTTCCATTCTTTCTGCAAACTTTGCCAAGCTCGGTGAGCAGGTCTGTAAATATTCTAGCCTCCATCAGGCCACATAGCATTTCTATGATCAGCGTCTCCTATATGTAGGGGGGTTATTTAGGCTACTATATAGTGGAATAATAGATTGATATCATGAGACAAAGAATAGATTGATAATGTATTGTTTGAATAATATTACTAGGTAAAAGCTGTGGAGGTGGCAGGATGTGACTGGATTCATGTTGATGTCATGGATGGACGTTTTGTGCCAAATATCACAATTGGACCTTTGGTCGTTGATGCTCTGCGTCCAGTGACTGATCTTCCGTTGGATGTGCATCTGGTACTTCTTGAGAAGCCTTACTGAAATTTTAGGTATTTATATGCTGTAATTTCGCTCCCTTTGACCCCTGCTGAATGTGCCAATATGTTATCTTATTTATTGCAGATGATTGTGGAACCTGAGCAGCGAGTTCCCGATTTTATCAAGGCAGGTGCTGATATTGTTAGTGTTCACTGTGAGCAATCATCAACCATCCATCTACACCGAACAGTCAATCAGGTAAAGATTGGCATCTTTTACTACTAGCTCATATTTCAGATAGCCCATCCTCGCTCTTTCAGTCATTCATGAATTAGCATACCACTGTGGATTCCTCTCCAAATTGAATTAGCATTTTGTTTTATGTGAGATATACTGGTATGCGACTGGGAGGAATCTGGACCTTCACTAGTCTCCTATCAAAGGATTACTGTACTTTAGGACTACTTGATATACCAAATTGTTTCTTGGATCCTTTATATACTGGACGTAATGGTTATCATTTGCTCCTTCAACTAACCATTAGCAGCAATTTCCTTGACACGGTGATTGGGACTGCAATCAATTCGTCTTCTACCTGTCTAATGCTAGTTGAACTTGATATATATTCATTTTGGCAGTAATTACATTTTTATTTTACAGACAAAATCTGAAAGTGATGTAGTAATCTCACATTTTTTTGGCAGATTAAGAGTCTAGGAGCAAAGGCTGGAGTTGTTTTGAATCCTGCAACCCCACTCGGTGCGATAGATTATGTACTTGATGGTAAGACTGTTCTCACTTCAATATCTGTAGTGCCTTGACACGTGTGTAAAGTTTGGAAAATCTATTATACCAGGTCTAAAATATCAACTCTTCATGTTCAATTCTACTTGTGAATTGTGTTTTACTGAGAACTATTATTTTCAATGCATCAATCCTGAAATTAGTTGTAAGTGTGCCGTATGATGTGTTGATGTTGGAAGGAGCACATGACCTGTTTAGATTATGTTTGTAATTTTGTGAATCGGATAAGTCACTCCTGTTATTCAGTTACTTATTGCAATTTTTATAAGCATAGCCATAATACTATTTTAGTTAGACTTAAGAGTCAAACTGTGCTATTTCTGGTGAAAATTTGATGAGTCTTGACTGCATTCCAATCTTGACTTTCTTGACGATGTAGTCACATGGTTTCCTTGGATAAGCATAATTATTAACAGCACTCACAGCAGAAATTTGCTAGTGGCTTTCTCACGTACCCGCTACACTAATATTTCTTTAGTTAATCAATAGCCCAACAGCCATGTACTACTTTTTCATGATTTTCTTCCAAGATGTCCTGACAACTGACAAGCTACTATATTTGACTCTGCAGTTGTTGATCTAGTATTGATTATGTCGGTGAATCCTGGGTTTGGTGGGCAGAGCTTTATTGAAAGCCAAGTAAAGAAGATTGCCGAGTTGAGAAGATTATGTGCAGAGAAGGTATATCCTCATTTCCTGCATGTATTCTCACTGAGCCAATGTTCTAAGCGTGCATTTCATTCTTTTAATAGGGAGTAAACCCTTGGATTGAGGTTGATGGTGGAGTTGGTCCCAAAAACGCCTACAAGGTCACCTGATTTCTAACTTTACTGTTAATTTTTTTCACTACTAAATACCAATGCATGTGCAGAACAGTTTTGGACTGGAATGCTGGTTCAGTTTGGTGCTAATTTCTTGTTTCATTGAATAATAGGTCATTGAAGCTGGAGCCAACGCCATTGTTGCTGGTTCAGCCGTTTTCGGGGCTCCAGACTATGCAGAAGGCATGGCTTTCTTTCAGTGGCATCCACATTCAATCATCAAACACTAAGTTCTTAAATATGAATTTCTGACATAGGTTACTAACGGTAATGTGTTTATGCTTTTCCTCTTGCAATTTTGCAGCTATCAAGGGAATCAAGACCAGCCAAAAACCTGTGGCTGTAACAGCATGAGGATCTGAAAATAGTATGATGTGTACTTTGTTTTTGTTTACCAGTACTGCGGTTTGTACAGATATCTGCCAAGCTGTACGTTATATTGGAGAAATTGAAGGAAGAAGAGAACATGGAGGACGACCATTTTTCTCACTGTCCCGCAAAGATGTATTACACATTTTCAGTGCCTTGTGATACTACCGTGCTCGCGAAATTGTTCATAATAAATATCGTTCTTTAGCAAATCGCCAAATCCTATATATGATTTACACCTCTAGCATTTGAAATTTATCGACAAATATAAACATTTCTTGAGGACATCATAGTCTTTTCCCAACCTCATTTAATTCACCTAGTTCATACAATCTTTCCCCAACCACCCCTCTAATAATAGGCATCATAGTCTTTTTCATTCATCCTTGCTTTTTTCATTCCTCCTTACTCTCTCCAAAATCCAAAAAATATATGTGGACGGAGGGAGTACTCAAAAAAAAAAAACAATTGAATTTGTGGATATTAAGACTACGTGTGACACGTCCGACATTGATAACAAAAAAAATGCCTTCATTACATTTTGATAGACCGAGCACAATAGCATATTTCGTAATGTGACAGTTGAAACTTGAACATACAGTACTGCCACAGATGGTGAGAAAAGGACAACACTTGCGAAAAGGTAAAAAACTTGGCATGTATTTCGCTTTGGATATCATCATGAACACGAACAGCAAACAACCAACCCAATTTACATGCTTTAGAAGGGCATTCATATTAAGTGAAAAAATAATGAATCAATCACAAAGAGAAAAGGCTGACCTATACAACAGGAGATCAGGAAAACCGGTTAAACGATGAGGATGGACTCTGCCTGCTGCACTGCTGGCTTCAGTCCACTGCACGTCACTACAATAACTTGGCTCGGTGAGGTTGCAACTTGCAAGTAACTTGACGCTCACCTTACACTGATTGCATCCGTGGTTCCGCTGCACAATCTTGAATTGGCCAGGCATTCGTGGGGGTTAGCATAAAAATAATCCTCTTCTTTTGGCTTATTTTCAAGTTTCTGCCGACAGGACGGTTGAACTACACGATTTTTATGAGTTTCCTGGACAGAAGAAGCAAAATTCTTCCAAGAGATTGTCTTAGTGTTGTACAGATCTATGAGTCCAACCAATTTCTGTCGGTCTAGTAGCACACTTTTCCGGAAACCCAGGAACCTGAAGGATTAAAATGCCAACAAAAATCTAATGACCACAAGATATATCTTATTGCACAAAGACTTTTGGCTGAATGATCAAATCGTGATGAACAAGAGGCTTGATTTTCATAAAGATGAAATCTGGCTGTATGTCCATACCTCCGGTGACCTTCAACGAGTTTCGCCATGTTACCATCATAAGTAGGAATGAAAATATCACTGGCTGTGGATACAATGAAGTCGAGAGCAGCCATCTGAGAAGAATGGTTTTGGAATTGTCGTAGCGCTTCCAAGTCTAGCAGCATCTCCTTTCTTACCTGAAAGATATTCAACGCTGTGACCATTTAGGCAATGACGCGATATCCCAAAACGCCAAGCAGTGTTGGAAGACAAATAGAGAAAATGCAGATGCAGTGGGATTCATGAAAACTGTACTGCAATTATTACCGGTTACCACAACTCATGGAAAATGCAATATATTTGGCAGAATTTTGACTGGCTTACAAGTTTTGGAAATGCAGCTTGTAATGGCTGTAGTCTCTTTTCTCCCCCATAAATTTCACCAGCAGCGATGTATATGAGAGTATCCTTCTGAAATCCGAGAGCTTTCAGAATAATCGATGTCTCTTCAGGTGTAAGTGGGCATAGTCCTTGCAATCTCTTAGCTTGTGAATCAATTTCCTTTTCTCTCCACCATGGATAAGCATATCTGATTGACAGGAAAAGTTAGCTTCTGTTGCTTTATTGCTTGTGCTTTTCTTACACGGAAAGCATTGAGACACCTCTTGGAGATGAAGAGGTGCAGTTATAAATAGTTTCTTCATACTCAGCTCTCAAGAATAAGATTAAGACCCAGATAGCACTTGATTAATTTGACAATATTAAGATTAAGACCCAGAATAAATGGGTGGTTTCTTTTTCATGTCATTGAAATGAATCACCATAAAAAAGAGATAAAAAACTAGGTAGAAAAATGACAATTTAATGGAATGAAAGTGATGTTTTGCGAACACAAATAATCACCATAAGGGTAAAATGAGAATGTTATAGATAATTGTAGAAGATTGACTGTTACACATAATATCTATGACATGAACCTTAGCATTTCTAGACAAGTTAAGGAGGTATGGATATTCTTTCCCTTCTTGAATGGTCAACATATACTATGAACACTGTTAAACTATTACTCCCTTCATTCTAAACAGATGTATTTTTAAATTGCATATAGTCAATGACATTAATAGATTCATCGTGAAGGGGAAAAAAGAACATTCCAATCGTTTTAATTTTAATTATTTTACGAATATGTGATTAGAAAAAGTAATGGTCAAAGGTGCATATTCGAACCATGCAGATGTCCTAAACGACACATAAGAAAAACGGAGTGAGTAATGGAGTACAGTATTTCCTCTTTTATGGAAAGAACTACTTGGGTCAATATCCGAAAGGCTACATTTTGGTATTTATGAAGTATACAAGTACACAAATTTAGCTTTTGACCTCATTCTTTTGAGCTCCTCAGCTTCTTCTTGAGAAAGACCATGATTGCAACCAGAAAAGGCCAGCATGTCCATCTCATATCGTAAATGCAAGGCCACAAATGATCCCTTGGCTTGAAGTTTCTGCACCAGTTTATTCCCCAAGGCCTCAATTTGAGGGGTGAACTTCAGTGCATGAAAATTAACACGGCACCTAAGCAGTTGAAGCTGTGTGCTGATACCATTGTTTGCTAACCGAGCATCTGTCTTGTTAAAATGGATGACATTATATTTGCTGAATAATGGTAAGATCTGCATAGATAAGATACCATGAAGATGTATAATACATAGTAAGCATGTGTGAAGCCAGATATATGTACAAACCTGATGCAAGTAATATGTTTCATCAGACCAGCTCACAGGTGGCATATTGAGTATATTGTTTGAATTGTCTGGACCAAACCTCTTGGGAAGCTGTTTAACAATGCGCACTTCATCTCTTAATGTGTCAATGAAATGTTTAACATCAAATATATCTCCAAAATTGCTGCAAAGTATTAAAAAAAATACCGCACATTTCAGTGATGAACATGGTAGGTCTGGTACAGAACCTATCCTACAAAATGAAAAATACCTTTGATCAGCCCAGAATGATCTCTTGTCTAGTTCCGGGACAACCATTGTGAGGTTTAGCAAGCGAGCAACTGCCACCATGTCACATATCTGGAATACATGTTTCCATAATAACAGAATTTTTTTAAGAAAGTGAGAAAATAAAATACTGACAAACAAAATTAACTCAAGTAAGCAAATAACAACTGACCTCCGAACGCATCTGATTCAAACCCCCATTGCAAGATATCTTCAGATAACCATTACTCTTATAGATTCCTAAAAATAAAAATTCAAGGTAAAACTGCTATGCTCGAGTATGATTGAGGCTACTTCTTAAGTAAACATCCAAAAAATTGAGGATGTCAATCAGCTGATGCATCCATTTATGTTCTGCCATGACCTCTACAACTCCACTAATTTGGTATCAAGCTGGGCAAGGGCAAATAACAAATTCATCCACATTTAAATCCAACACACTTTACTATATTTAGCTCATTGCTTCTCATCCCTACGGGTTGTCATCAAATCCATGCACATCAAAACCGAACAAAACTTAAATCAAACTCCGCGAAGAAATAAATAAATAAGACACGGAGATCACGCACTTCGGGGCGGAAGCGCGGTAGGCGGGGGTGAGGGCTCCGCATTGCCGGCGAGGCCGAACATGACGAGGAGGCGGCCAACGGCGACGAGCTGCGCGACGAAGGCCCACAGCAGCACGGCGGCGCATCCCGCCAGGAGCCAAACCCTAGGCCTCGACCTCGCCATCGCGCACCCTACATCCAGCGCCTCCTCCTCCTGATCCCTGCCGGCGGCATTGGTAGCGGCGGCTCCTCCTCCTGGTTCGAGAAGGTTCCAGAAGATTCGGGAAGGAGCCTAGCTGCGATTTTCCGTTTGGCTGCCGTTGTGGGGTGGGGAGTGGGGACTGGGTGGCCCGGAGGTGGGGAGAGCGTGTGTGCCGCGCCGCCGTTTGTGTTTGGCCTTGGTTAGTTTGGTAAAGGATCTCCTTGTCTAGTTGTCTTTCGTACGAGCAGCGGCGATTATCCTTCGTTAGGCTAGTGGTCAGGGTTCACGAGGAATCCATACATGAGTGAGACATTCCAAACCTCCCAGGGTCCAGCATGTTTATTTATTTTATTTATAGGAGTAGTAAAATAAAGACATCTTTGGATACTGCCACTTGGCATATCAAAATTTGGTTTTGTGAAGTCAAAAATGAGTTCCTTCGTAGTATCACACAAAATAGACCAAGTAGAAGAAAGCATATAAATGAACTGTTTGAGGTTAAGAAAGGTATTAGGCATTTATTTTTTTTCCACCTTTAAGTGCTCGAATCCTCACCCTTCGATTTGGTTTAGGGTATTTACGTTAGGCAAGCACTGCTAAATTGGAGCTTATTTTGTAGTGGATCGGGTGAAGTCAGGAGAGTGAGTAATGTGGTAAGATAAGATAACGATGAGTTATGATATGAGACGGTAGTCTATGATAACCAATAGAAACATAAAAGAAAAATGTTATAGACTAGAAGTTTTGATAGAGGTGACAAAGAAACCTCTTGTGACAGCTTAGGTATAGTTCAAATATATATATTAGGGTAAAAATTTCCATCTTTTTTGTGACCATGCTTCTCAAACTGCTAAACGGTGCGTTTTATAAAAAATTTTCTACATAGAAGCTACTTTAAAAAATAATATAAATTCACTTTTGAAGTTTGCAATAGTTAATACTCAATTAATCATACGCTAATAGTCTATCTCATTTTACGTGATGTTCTTGTTTTTTCTCTTCACTCAAGGAATAGGTTGAAGATAAGGAAAGAGGGAAGAGGAAGAAAGAAGATCACGCAAAGCAAGATGAGCCATTAGCGTATGATTAATTGAGTATTAATTATTTTAAACTTAAAAATAGATTAATATGATCTTTAATGTAACTTTTATATAGAAATTTTTTTAAAAAAACGTACTGTTTAGCAGTTCGGGAAACGTGTCCACAAAAAATGAGAAGTTTTTTCTCCTATAGTGATAAGATTCGATAGCATGGGTTTGCCATTAAGATAGTAGCCATAGCATGGAGAGCACAAGGGATTTAGGTGGTCTAAAGGACAGCTTGATGACTGATATATTTGATATTAGCTAGATTCATTTTACAAAAAATATATCATTGGATTTATTAGTAAAAGTACTTAATTTTATTTGGAGAATTTTAATATAATGTTTCTAAAAATGGTTGAAGTTGTGTATTGGAGCATAGAAAAAAGATAAACATCAAAGCAAAGGAATGGAGGTAGTCACAGCAAAAAAAGAAAAAAAAGGAATGGAGAAAGTATTCATTAAGAAAAGAGCTCAAATGCCAATGGGCACCCCACTTTAATAATTTGAATCATAAAGATGGTGTTTAAATTAGCTTATAGGTGTGGCTTATAAACTATACCTAAAGTGAGTAATGTTATTAGCGCATGCTCAGTTAAGTATTAACTATTAAAAACTTAAAAAATAGATATATTTGATTTTTTAGAGACACTTTTATATAGAAAATTTTTACAAGCACCACGTTGTTTTATGTTTTAGAAAACGTGCTAATATAAACCGAGAGAGTAGCCATAGGCTGAAGTTAAAAAGATCACAACCTTAAATTGTGTTACTTATAAACCGTAATGTATAAGCTATGCATTTTCAGTCTGAAACTCTGATTGTCTGATGCCAACTGGTAACTGCACCATCTGGGGAATTTTCAGCAGCTGTTCAGCACTTCAACGCCGCTCAAAGCCAACACACACTCCTCGGCGACCCGATGGAGCGCAGCCAGACTCCGCGATGACGCCGCCTTCGCCGTCACCGTCGATCTCGCCAGGCGACCTGGTATCCTTCGCCGGCCAGTGCTCGACGAAGCGCGACCTCCGCCTCCTCCACGGCGTTCTCCTCCGCCGCCGCCACCTCCTACCGGCCGCCGACGCAGTCGCGGCACTCGCCAAGCTCCTCCGCTTCGCCGCCGTTTCCCCCGCCGGCGACCTCCGCCATGCCGGCGCCATTATCTCGCTCCACCTCCCGTTCCTCTCGTCGGCCTCCTCCCACCTCGCCTTCTTCTACAACACCCTCATGCGCGGCCTCGCCGCGTCGTCCTCGCCCGGCGCCGCCATCGAGCTCTTCACCGCGATGCGCCGCGCGGGCGCCGCCCCTGACGCCTTCACCTTCACGTTCGTCCTCAAGTCTTGCTCGCGATGCGTGTCTCAGTGGCGATTACCCTCCGACCTCCACGCCCAGGCGATCAAACACGGCTGCCTTGGCGCGGGCAGCTCTCATGTGCATGTCCACAACTCGCTACTCCACGCCTACACGTCTCGGGCTGCCGTGGGCGACGCACGGAGGGTGTTTGACGAAATGCCTGCTCGGGACGTAGTCTCCTTCTCAGGGCTGCTCACTTTGCACATCAAGGCCAACGATTTGGATGCCGCGCGCGTGGTGTTCGATCAGATGCCTCACCGTGACATTGTTTCTTGGACTGCCATGATATCTGCATATGCCAAGGCACGACGTCCACTGGAGGCCTTGGCATTGTTTAATTCAATGCCAGTGCAACCAGATGAAGTGACCATGCTGAGCGTTGTGTCAGCATGCACTGCACTCGGGGACCTTGCAACTGGGGAGCGTGTGCGTCAGTATGTTGATTCCAATGGCTTCGGGTGGATGGTGTCACTCCGTAATGCACTCATGGACATGTATGCTAAGTGCGGGAGCCTCACTGAGGCACGCTCTTTGTTTGATAACATGACTGTGAGGAGCTTGGCATCTTGGAATACGCTTATCTTGGCATATGCATCACATGGTGACGTGGAGAGCACAGTTGCTTTGTTTCATCAGATGCTGGCTGATGGCAAAGCTGTGAAGCCTGATGGGGTGACACTGCTTGCAGTTCTCACTGCATATGCGCACAAGGGCCTTGTTGAGGAGGGGCGTTCCATGTTCAATGCAATGCTGAGTGGCAACTATGGTAAAGTGGACCTCACCATTGAGCATTATGGATGCATGGTGGATTTGCTTGGTCGGGCAGGGCAACTTGAGGAAGCATATAAAATGATAGAGCAAATGCCAGTTCCGAGCAATGGTGTGGTCTGGGGTGCTTTACTTGGTGCATGCCGGACACATGGGGATATCAACATGGCAGAGCGGGCAGTCCAGAAGCTAAGGAGCCTGAACCCGGAGGAGGGTGGGTACTACATTTTGCTCGGCGACATGTACGCTGCTTCTGGACGAACAGCAGAGGCCATGGAGATCAGACAGATCATGAATCAAGCTGGGGCCAAAAAAACTACAGGCCAGAGCAGCTGGAGCACACATTGTCTGCCTCAGCTGTAATTTTTCCAAGGCTGTATTTCACCAGCTTTTGCCCTTTGGATCACTAGCATAACCAGGTATTGTCTCTTCCTGCAGCCCCCCCTGTTTGATGAACTGTTTAGTGTGAATCCTGAATCTGAACTGTACAAGTGGTGTGTACTATATTTGCTATCCTACAAAAACGGGCTAGGAAGCTCAACAGTTATTGAACAAATTGCGGAGGGGAATGATTTCTTCATACCATATTTTTAAGAATTCAGCCCCCCAGGTATGCCATCCATTTATCCTTGCAAAGTTCATGTGGCAAATTCGAGTCAGTGGGAGTGTTTATGTGCACTTGAGTTATAGGGATAGTGGCCTGGGCATGCAGTAGCAGTCGACAAAAATAGTTGTTTCCTCCACGATTGCCGATTCCTTGGGTGGCCAGTACATAGTACTTAGCATATTGGTTATTTTAACATATTGTGTTTGTGCAAAGGGATTTCTTTTTGCACTCTAGGCGTTTCATCATATTTGTCATGTTTACTTTGATTCTCCTCCGAAATATTCTTACCTGAATTCCTTGTGGTAGATTTTCAGTTTAATTTGTCTCAGTATGTCAATTATGTAACCTCTTAGCTTCCAACTTGTCAGTCTGTCACCTCACCTCTGGCGGTAGTACATAGGACTATAGGACTATAACACCACATGGGGTTGGTGCCTTATTATCTGTCAATATCCATTATAATGAATTTCATTTTATTACAGTTGGCATTATTTGAGTTTATTGCCATTTTCTGTATAAAAACATCCAGGAAACGTTTACACCTTTTCAGAACATAGGAAAACTTGCACAATGATATGCAAAGGTTTCAAAAACTGTTACATGTAAGTTTTTTTTCCTCTGACGTTTTGTAGCATTGTGATATCCACTGAAAACCAGTATAATGTTTAGCAATGTGCATGGTTGCAAATCTTCTTTGAATGGACTTATTTTTACAAGTTCATTCTTTGGAATTAACTGGCCTTACTGTACAAGTGAGTTTACTACTCAACATTGTTCTCACTCTTGTAGTAAAACATGCTATTCGATTACCAAGGCATACACTTAGAATGGACAAAGTAAAAACCACTTGCTCATATGAGTATATATACCAACCCTCTCTGTTCTTTATAAAATCTGAGTGTAAATTGAACTATGAAATCTATATTGCATATTATCAATTGATCACTATATTGAGTTTATTCTGTTGACCTGATTTTAGGTCTTGAATGTAGGCTCTCCATGCGTTGCATGATATGTGTTTATAAGGGCGCTTATCTTGGCACTAATGGTCGGAGCTCTGATCCAGGATCCAGCATGTTGAAGTTAATCCAGACGGCTCAGTGCAGAGAATCAGTTGTTGTTGAAGCTGTGCCCACGGCTCCTTCACAAAACAAGTATGAGAAGTCCAGCTTCAGCACATTATGCTAACTTACATCCTGCTTAGACAGTAGTCAATATATGAATGAGTACAGACAATTAACGGAGATAAGCAATTAGTTGTATGGATCATGTCGAGAGTGGAGAAATACTGCTTCATGAGTAGATTCTGGCTCGATATCATCTGTGAAACATCAAACATGAATTAACTACATGCTCTCCAAGAACCGATGGATCATCAAAGTAACACACAGCCACCAATTCACATGTTTCTCGTTCATTTTTTATCAATACACTATCCTATCTACGGCGGAGCACCTCTATCTCCTAACAGTTTGCTGCTATCTCGGCAGGAAACCGTACTGCGAGATTGGAACCTCGAACGCCATCATCTTCTCCCCTCGAGCAAACCCGTTGCGATCGTAGGACGAGATCTCGGTGATGTCCAGCTCCTTGCACGCCCTGATGAGCTCCTCCCCGACCCTCCCAGCGGCCTCCTGTCGCAACAAGCCAGCTCAAGATATTACATATGAGCAGTGTCTGTTTAATTAGTAGGTGAAATTCGTGAAGACGGTGAAGTAACGGAGGGGCGTGGCGTACCACGGCGCCGCAGGGCGGGTCGCCGCAGATGGCCTTCTGCAGCGTGCTGCCGTAGAAGAGGATCTTCTTGTTGTGGTCGTCGACGAGCATGGCGTAGAGCTGCCTGTTGGAGCAGAAGACGGACAGCCTGGGCTTCGTCGCCGTGCCATTGAACTGCAGCGGCGGCAAGAAACGGTGCTACTTGTGACTTGTGAGAAGAAGAGCAATTGGTCTGTGCTGCGTGCGGAGCCCAGGTGGAGCGAGCCGTACCTTCCTCTGCAGCCGGCGGTTCCTGACCTTGGGGTTCTCCTTCCGCGCGCCGTGCCTCGCCGTGGCCTCGATCCTCGGGTACGCACGCCGGCGCGCCACGCCACCTCCGGCGCCGCCGCCCGCGGAATCCAGCGGAAAGAACGGCACGCCAGGTGCAGCGAGCGGTTGGAACGCGAAGCCACGCCCGGAGCGTGGCGAGCTCGGAGGAGGGCAGCACGCCGGGCGCGGCGAGAATGGCCCCCCAGGCGCCGCGCGGAGTGATGCCATGCCAACGAGGCAATTCGTCGAGCAGGTGCCACGCGGGGCTTATGGTGGGAGCGCTACAGTGGCAGACTAGCAGATTTTAGGAATGGGATTTGTTCTCATTTCTGGGGCCCCACATGTCACTGAGATGTAATACAGGGCTTAAGCACAAGGGTGTAATCGCAAAATTCCTCGGAGTAAACGCCAGGTCAGGTTGATTCTTTCCGTATCCATCTTGTGCTCTTATCACCATCCAAACCTCGATTAATTTCAAACCTCGTCAAAAACTACTCACGTGAAGCCAACCCGCTGCGAGCTTTTGCCCACCATTTCCACACCTCCAACTCCAAAGTCCAGAGGCGCCACCGGAGCAGCGCGCACGCGCGCATGGAGGAGCTGTGGGGGCGGTGGCTCGCCGCTACCGCCGCAGCAGCCGCCTCGGGGGACCAGATCGCGGCGTCGTGGGCGGTGGTGCGGGCCCGCGCGGTGGCGCCGGTGCTGCAACTCGCGGTGTGGGCGTGCATGGCGATGTCGGTGATGCTGGTGCTGGAGGTGGCCTACATGAGCCTCGTCAGCCTCGTCGCCGTCAAGCTGCTGGGGCGAGCGCCGGAGCGGCGGTACAAGTGGGAGCCCATTTCCGTCGGGAGCGGAGGCGTCGACGACGACGACGAGGAGGCGGCGGTGGGCGGACAGGAGGCGCCGTTCCCGATGGTGCTCGTGCAGATCCCCATGTACAATGAGAAGGAGGTGAGGTGTTGGAACTCTCCCTTTTTCACTTTTACCGCTGAATTTCGTGATCGATCAGTGTACGATCTGCTTCGGAATTGGAGGCTTGCCTCCAAATCTTCCAGAGATGTTTGGACATGCTTGCTTTGGCGGTTTTCACTTTCACATGTGACATTTTGGGATGCATTGCTTTAGCTCTCTATTGTTAATCTGTGATGCATTGCTTCAGTTCTCGCTCTTGCTAATCCGCAATGCTAATTGTTAATCTGCGATGCATTGCTTCAGCTCTCGCTCTTGTTAATCTCTTTTAATTGTGTGACGCATTCCTGTTGATATTTTAGGCTTGTGTCATTTTAGAATTTGTTCTTCCGAGCCTCTGAATGAGCCACTGGAATGATGGTTCGTGGGACCCTGTCTGTGGTCAGATTAGTAGGACTTTGTTACATGTGGGGTTTTATCAATAGCGACATAGCGTGTCCGCTAGATGCTACGGAACAAGGGCCCACATTGCGGGCCTTGCAAAGCAAACCAGGTTGCAGAACTATTTGTAGTTCAGCAATGTCCAGGAGCTAATTAACTAGTCCAGGAAATTATTGTTAAGTGCATCTTACAATTGCCATCTAATAGGTATAGCAAGTCTATTTGGTGGAGATGTTAACTAGGAGTGTATGTTGAATGGCAACTGTTTTTGTCTGATAAGCATACAAACAAACAATTCAAAGAACTTGCTTATTTGTTTCCAGCATATGAAAGTGTGATGCATATGTCATTCTTGTGCAGGTGTACAAGCTCTCTATTGGAGCTGCATGTGCTCTCACGTGGCCTCCTGACCGTATTACAATCCAAGTCTTGGATGATTCGATTGATCCGGCCATTAAGGTAAGTTAAACTTCTGCATAGATGCTTAGTTTTCTCTTTTACTTGAGCCAAGTATTTTCAGAGGTAATGCATGGCAGATTGGCAACGCAAAAGGCCTTATAGATCGAGAGATGGTTCATGCAATGTTCATGTCAAACAAGTAGCTAGGTCCTCACAGTTCATGTGAAGTTCTTAGTGCGTCCTATTAATGGTTTACGTTGTTGAGTGGTGGAAAGTGGAAGCAGAGACGCTGCAGAGCATAAATGCAGACACATTTCTGTGAGTTGACCAATCAGAATGAGAAGGTTGAGGATCTTATTTATCTGGCATGGTTGAGTTTGCCAATTATTAGTATGATCTACATTTTGCCTATCTTTGATATAGAATGCATGCCCAAAATTCTTTTCCCTGGTTACTTAATTGTTGATATATTCTGATTGCTAGATATGTAACACATCAGACTAGTTGACATAGCTACCACTTGTAGACACCTATATTTAACCATAATATCCTAAACTGAGGTCATTAACAAGACAACCATAGTACCACGCCACTTACAATTAATAACAATACAAATGCGTGGCCAACTTAAACATGCTAAAATACTGGGAAACTAGGGAACAGGGATAAAATGGTTTGCAAAGTTTGTGTTTGCTATTATTTATTTGCTATGATATAGTTTGATATGCAACTTGACCATAAAATTTGCAGCTATGCACTGATCACATTATGTGAAATAGTGGATAATCTATGTTCATTGCACATGTTAATTACTGCTGTTATTTCCTATCAACCAAGAAAGTTTATCTATCTTCTTATAAAAAAAGAATTCGTAGTTCAGCTTGCATCCTACACGTAGAACCGTTACACATGGCATCAAGAAGTTTTACTTCATATTCTTGTCTTTACCTTATAAGATTACTGTTTACAAAGGAAAAGTTTGCAGTAGGAGCAATGCCATAGACCATTGCTGCATTGAATAAATGTAGGGTTGGCCTATCAACTTTCAGGTAGATGCATCTTGATCAAGTGTACCAATGTACTTTACTGCTCAGAAATGTACAAAGTCACCATTATTTTATATTTAGAGCTTACTATAGGGTTTTTGTCTCTTTACTTCAATTTTGGTCAAATGCAGGATCTAGTGGAGCTTGAGTGCAAGGATTGGGCAAGAAAAGGAATTAACATAAAGTATGAGATCAGAGATAACAGGAAGGGATACAAAGCAGGAGCCTTGAAGAAGGGCATGGAACATATCTATGCCCAACAGTGTGATTTTGTTGCCATTTTCGATGCAGATTTTGAACCTGAATCTGATTTCCTTTTAAAAACAATACCATTTCTTGTGCATAACCCAAAGATTGGTCTGGTTCAGACACGTTGGGAGTTTGGTAAGCAAGTATTCTCGTCGTTTAATTTCCAACCTTGTGAAGCTAGTCAAATTAAATACGGGTGCTTCAGTTGTTGGTCTGATAATCTGATTTATGTTTCTGTTGAATTGGTCACTCAACTGTTATGATTTCCTGTTTGTTTACTATACTTTCAGATCATGTTCATCAAGTATACTGAACTATGAAAAACTTAAAACACTAAATGAAAACCAAAGGAAGTCTATCAAAAAAAGGCACATCCAATACATGTTGTACCATTTTAAGTTACTAAAAGTAAATTTGGTTGGGTCCCGAAAATCCATAATTCGGATCATCACCGCTAATGATCTGATGCAATTTGTTCAAGTTTTCATTGGGTGATGTGGTGTCATTTGGTTATATGAAATGAGAATTTTTGTTCATTCTGATTACAGGCTGTTCTGCCCTGGCCTTTGCTGGGCCATTTTGCAGTGAACTATGATGTTTGCCTTATGACAAGGATACAGAAGATGTCACTGGACTATCATTTCAAAGTAGAGCAGGAATCAGGCTCATCTATGCACGCATTCTTTGGTTTCAATGGTAAGATCCAATATCAGAACCACTTACGTGAACTCATCACACCTGGTCCTAACATCACTGATCTGCCTACAGGTACTGCTGGTGTCTGGCGAATATCAGCTATTAACGAAGCAGGAGGTTGGAAGGATCGCACAACGGTGGAAGACATGGACTTGGCTGTACGGGCAAGCCTCAAGGGATGGCAATTCCTGTATGTTGGTGATATAAGGGTATGTATTTGTGAGAATTGTGCAGCATTGGTCCTTGAATAAGCATATATGAATATTTTACCCTGTTGTAATAACGAAACCTGCACAGGTTAAGAGTGAACTCCCAAGCACCTTCAAAGCCTACCGACATCAACAGCATAGGTGGACTTGTGGTGCTGCCAACCTCTTCAGAAAAATGGGAAAGGAAATTCTCAAAAGCAAGGCAAGCATTCTTGAGTATAGCATAATGGAACAAGTTACAGGATTGTCACGCAATAAGTTTCTTTACCTGATTATCTGTGATTCAGGGCGTATCTGTATGGAAAAAACTTCATCTACTCTACAGCTTTTTCTTCGTGCGGAGGGTCATCGCTCCAATCCTGGCCTTCCTGTTCTACTGCATTGTGATTCCATTGTCCGTCGTGGTCCCTGAAGTCACTATTCCTATCTGGGGGATGGTCTACATTCCCACTGCCATTACCATCATGAATGCCGTCAGAAATCCTAGGTAAAATTAACTTCTCCCTTCAGAGAAAGGCTCTTAATCTGCCCATAAATTTCTCAAGATTACAGGTTTTATCTAATATATACCAGGTCTCTCCATCTGATGCCATTTTGGATTCTATTCGAGAACGTCATGGCATTGCATCGGATGCGTGCGGCTCTAACAGGCTTGCTCGAGACCATGCATGTCAATGAGTGGGTGGTCACTGAGAAGGTTGGTGATCATGTGAAGGACAAGCTTGAAGTCCCCCTCCTTGAACCATTGAAGGCAACAGACTGCGTTGAGAGGTACAAAATGAAACAAACATATCAATTACCCTCTGATAGCAGAGCAGTGAAATTCCATATGCCTGAAACTATCTATCTGTCTGATTTTCATCCCTGCAGGATTTACATTCCTGAGCTCGTGGTCGCGTTCTACCTCCTGGTATGCGCCTCTTACGATTTCGTGCTTGGGGCCAAGCGCTACTACCTGTACATCTACCTCCAGGCCTTTGCTTTCATTGCGCTGGGATTCGGTTTCGCTGGGACATCTACTCCCTGTTCATAGCACAGCAACACAGCATCTTCACTTCAGATGATCCATTCTTCCCCATTCATGATTGGCATCCTGTAACTACAAGCAATTCTTTTGTAAATGAAAAACAGGACAAGTTCTCACCATAAAAATCACACCTGTAAAAACTCCAGTTACCGATGTTCTTTGCATTTTCACAGCTCCTGCAAGTGAATTTGATGTGTAGTAGTAGTAGATCTAAGGTATGGGCCTGGACCAGGGCCCATCAGGCCTAATCACAGGTCATGTGAAGCTTTACTGTTACTAATTTAATTTTTTTTTAAATTTACAAAACTAATTTTCGATTGGGATCAATTGCAAAACTACCCTCTTGCTGCCCTGGGCCACGGCGGGATTTAAAAACCGCCGTGGCCCAGGGCGGCGAATGGCATCCCCGTCGCCCGGCCTAGCGGCGCCGGCCGCCGTTAGCCCCGGGGAGGCCAGGTGGATTCGCCGCCCTGGGGGACGGCGGCGAATGCCCCCAGGGGGCCGAATGCAAAATTACATTCGCCGCCGTCCCCCAGGGCGGGTTATAGCCATTCGCCGCCCTGGGGGAGGGCGGTTTTTTGCCAGCCCCTATAAAATCCCTTCCTGCAGTCGCCGCGGCTCATTTCTCCCTTCCGCCTCCAGCGTTCGTCCAATAGAGCTGAGAGAAAGGAGGAGAAGTACAGCGGCGAAGCCCTCGCAGATTTTTTAGCCGAATCCAGGTATTTTTTTGATCTTCCTCTGTTATGTACTCAATTTTTTAAACAAATGTTAATTAGTAGTAGACTTGTAGTGTAATATCCAATATAGTATGAAAATATTAGCGGTTTGGTATAACCATCGTTAGTGCTAAATTTATTTGACCGTACTAGAAAAACATAGCGGAGAAGTAGTAAATTGTAGATATTTTAAAAATAAATATGCTCTGCCATGGCCATCGTTGGTATACGTCATTTTGACACGTTAGATAAACCTAGCGTATAACTTTATTAGCGCCGCTGGGTCAGTTTATAAAATATAGAAACGGTAATGGTTTGACTCATACGTATAGCCTTTTTATGGAACGAATATTGATTAGTACAGATTAATAAAATCTTTTTTGTGAACAGAAATGGCAAATAGAGTTGTATTCGCGATATATCACGGTGAAGGAAATGTCAGACAAGGACAATATGGGGTAGATTTATCGGAGTTCAACGTAGCACAAAAGGGAATTATAGCTCCAGCTGAGAGAAGTTTTCCTGGAGTTTACAATTGGTTAATGAGGGGATTCGGAGTAGATCCTCAAGTAAATGCAATTACGGTGTACGCACTGGTTAGCTGGGCTGTGGAAGGTTTTTGGTGGGAATTGATGCCAATAGATTCAACGGACAGCTGGGTATTTTTTGTGGAGAGTGCACTGCAGCGAGGATGGGCACCGAGCATCCTAGTGGTAGTGCATGACGTGGTCAGCATTGATCAGGCTGGTCCGAGTACAGCGGAAGGGCCCGATGAAACAGGGGAGCAAAATGAGGCAGAAGACGAGGGTGCCGGAGAGGAAGGAGGCCAAGAAGACATGGGACGGGGGGGTTTGCAGATGAAGGGGAGAGACACCAGGTCTAGTACAGGAGATGGAAATTGAAGACTCAGAACCTGAGCATATGGAGGATGATGATTCTTCGGAGGACGATGTACACCCGGCAGAATGGGACAACGAGGACTTCTCCGGTCTCGTTGTCTCAGAGGGGCACACCGTGGCATGGGAGTATCGGCAGAATGAAGTGGTGCAAGGCGCTAGATACGCCGAAAAAGCACAGTTGACAGAGGCTGTGAAGATGTGGGCCGTGTCACTTGGGAGGGAGTTCTGGGTATCAAAGTCCACAAGATCGGTGTACGAAGTGAAATGTGCAAGTTCAAGCGATGGATCTCCATGGAGGATGTACGCATCCAGAAAGAAATATGACGACTGTTGGTCCGTGTCAATCGTGACGGAGCACAACTGCCATCTTCCGGGTGTTCAGAAGTACCACAAGAACATATCATCTGCATTCATCGCTTCAGAGTTGTATTATGCTGTTGTGGAGAACCTCCGGTTCGAGCCGAAGTCAATTATCAGCCGCATCGAGGAGAAGTACAAGTACACTATTACATATGCCAAGGCTTGGAGGGCCAAACAGAAGATAATTGAAATGAGATTCGGTAGTTTTGAAGCTTCGTACAATAATTTGCCTCGTCTACTGCAAACCATCTGTGCGAGGAATCCTGGTAGCTACTCCGAAATCAAAAGTTTCCCATCGTTATCAAGTCCTGGGCAGAGTGTCCTTCAGCGGGCCTTTCTCTCTCTGCAGGCGTGCATGTTTGCATTTGTTCATTGCAGGCCCATTCTCTGCATCGACGGCACATTCCTAACTGGAAAATACAGAGGGCAAATGTTGACGGCAATCGGAGTAGACGGGAACAACCAAGTGTTGCCAGTGGCCTTTGCCTTCGTCAGAGGGCGAGAATACAGAGAGTTGGTAACTGGTTTCTGAAGCTGGTTAAGGAAAGGTGGTGGGGATGAGGCCAGATGTATGTTTCATACATGACCGTCATCCAGGGATGCTGCGTGCAATTCAGGAGCTGCGAAACGGCTGCGCAGACAAGGATACCCTCCGGTGTGGGAAGATGTGAAGAGCAGATGGTGCATGCGTCACATGGGCGCAAACTTTATAAGCAGTTCAGAAACAAGGAGCTGATGGCCATGTTCAAACGTTGTGCGCCCAGAATCAACAGAAGAAGTTCAATGAGCTGTGGAGGAGACTTGATGAGCTGACAGCCAAATATAGACGCGAGAGTTCTACAAGACCCCCAGCTAGAGGTGTTGACGGCCCTGAAGCTCTAGAAGCACTTCCCACCGATGACGGTACATTCAGAAGGAGGCCCGGTTCCTCGGTTAGCAGATTTTCGCAGTGGATCGAGCACGAGCCGAAGGAGAAATGGGCATTGCTGTACGATGAAGGTGGAGCAAGGTACGGCATAATGACCACGAACCTTGCAGAGGTGTACAACTGGGTCATGCGTGGTGTTCGGCAACTCCCCCTTGTTGCCATCGTGGAGTTCATCCTACATAAAACACAGACGTACTTCCACGACAGGTGCAGACAGAATGGCCCATCTATGGCCGATGGAAACCTTTGGTTCGGCACCAAAATGACACAGTACCTTGAGGACAAATGCAAGAAGGCAAGAGAGCACCGAGTCCGAGTGCAGGGCACACGAGAGCGTAGATTTGAGATATTGTGTGCCGACAGGTCCAGGCGTGGCATATTCGCAAGGAAGCCTATACAAGAGTGTGTCCTAAAGGAAGATGGGACATGCACGTGCTCCTGTCGGAAACCAAGCTTGTACCACAAGCCCTGTTCTCATGTCATTGCCGCTTGCGGGGAGTGCGGCATTGATGAACGCCAATATGTGTCTCCGTACTTCAAAAAGGAAGCAATCATGCATACATGGAGTACCGAGATCTTTGGTTTCGGCATCGTCGGCACTTTCACTGAAGACACAAGTCCAGTTTATTACATCCCTGATCCGACGAAGGCAAGGAACAAGGGAGGCCGACGTCGGACACGGAGGATACGCAATGATATGGACGAATCCGAGGCCGCGTTAGCGCTCAACGTTGTAGTAGGTGTGGAGAGGAGGGACATACCTACAAGAAGTGCACGAAAGACGCCGAGGCCCAAGTGCAGCGGAAGTTCCTATGGAAGGATCAGGCGCCGACGGAAGGCGGCCAACTGGGGAAGGCACCACTGATAGGCAGCGTCGTCGCAGGCGTCCTCGTGCACCTTCGGGTTATGTTGTCTAGTATAGCCACTCGTTGATGATGTAATCTCCATGTAATGTGTTAATTTTCTGTTAATTTTCTGACTATAATGCACTATGTTTAAATGAGCTAATCCGTTCCGCTTCTTTTTCCTTGCAGGTATGGACTACCAGACGCCTGAGCTGCTAGATCACGCCACCGATCAGTCCCACCGGTCGTTTCTCTCAGCGGTGCAGAACCTCGAGCTCGGTACCTTACGTCCTCGACCTTCCAGGCGACTACTTCCCGTGGACGACAGGTTCACGACTAGGTACGTACGAACGTTGTACTGTGAATCTGTATATATCAACTTACTAACTTGCTTTGTTTTGATTGTCAGGTTGCGGGAGGCAGGCCTTCTGCCGCTGTGTAGGCTGGTAGCAGCGGCGGTGGAGCCGAATGACCCGACGAAGAAGTGGGGTATCGACCGGTCGCTCCTCACAGCTCTTGTGGACCGGTGGAGACCGGAGACGCACACCTTCCACCTCCCATGCGGTGAGATGGCCCCCACGCTGCAGGACGTCAGCTTCCTCCTTGGGCTGCCTCTAGCAGGCGATGCGGTGGGGCCAGTTGACGGGCTCCAGGCGTGGCGAGAGGAGATCCTACAGCGGTTCGCCCCGGTTCACCGTGCTCCGGGGCTTCCCCTCGTCGGCGACATCTCCCTGTACACGCATGCGGGCCCCCCTCAGGCTTGGGTATTGAACTACACGGTAAGAATGCTTTATTGTTGTTTTATGTTCGTCCTTCAGTCCGTACTAGAATTACAGTGTCAACTTCGTTATATGTTAACGCAGCCTGATCAGCTAGCACCGGAGGCCGACGCGTACTCACTGCAGAGGAGCCTGGAGGCGTACCTGTTGTGGGTGTTCGGGTGGGTGATGTTCACCAACTCGCACGGCCACGCAGTCGACAAGGGCTTGATCCCTTACGCGAGGGAGATAGCCGACGCCGAGGACGGTGCTGTTCCCAGTAGCAGTTGGGGATCGGCAGTCCTTGCCGCCACGTACAGGGGTCTGTGCGACGGCTGCAGGAAGACCGAGCCAGAAGCGGTCTTCACGGGTTGTCCACTCCTCCTACAGCTCTGGGCGGCAGAGCGGTTCGCGATCGGACGCCCCGTTGTGGACCACAGTCCGTACGAGTGAGCCTGTACGTGGGTGTCCTACCGGGAGGACTATCCGACGATGGGGACGGTGTGGTGTTCGTCGTGAGGTATGTTCGGTGTTAGAACGGTAATGTTTTTTATGTTACTTGGACTAACGAGAACTCTTTTCCTGTTTGTAGCGTCGGTACACTCACGTGCAGACGCAGAAGTCGTACCCAGACTTCGTCATGGAGTTCGACAGGATCACGGACGACGACGTTGTCTGGGAGCCGTACAGCGCCGAGGCGAGGCACGCGCGTGCGCCGCACGGGCTGTCGTCCCTCTGCACCAGGGACCAGGCGTACTGGCTGACGATGACGCCGATGCTATTCGACATTTCTGTCGAGCCGCACTGCCCGCAGAGTGTGATGCGGCAGTTCGGTATGCGACAGACCTTCGGCCATCATCAACGCAGGGGCGTACCGCAACACGTTCACAGGTATATGTGGAAATGAATATTCCGTATTGTTATGCATTGTGTCACCGGTTGTGCTCTACAGGTTAAGTCGGCGTGGCCAGGCCGCCGGTAGGCTGTGGAGACCCACCGTCGTCGACTACATCAACGACTGGCTCATAGCCACGGAGGACGTCATCACGGAGCTGCACCCCTACACAGCCGCCAGGTACGAGCAGTACCTTTCCTGGTACCAGGCCCGTACCAGACTACGGGTGACGTACACTCTCGAGGCTCCACAGGCGCACGTCGCGGGGGTGCGAGACGCATACCCGACGCACCGCGACCAGGACTACTTCCGCGCGGTGAGTCAATGGTTTTCATACTATTTTCAATGATAGGTGCCACGCGCAACTAACCATGCATGTCCTGCTGAACAGGCGGACGATGCTAGGCAGGTCCACACGGAGCTGGACCTACTGCGGCAGCGCCTACAGGCTGGCATCCCTCTCACGCAGCAGGAGCAGACGATCACGTTCGACCGGATGTGCAACACGATGCGCTCGGTCGTCCGTGCTCTGAGTTGTCGCCGTCCCGATGCAGTCCCACCGATGCAGATACCTATGCGAGGTCCCCATGGTGAAGGGACATCGGCAGGAGCGGCGGGTTCTGCAGGGGCCAGTACGTCGTGGGGAGCAGGTCCTTCTGGTACCGCCGGAGGATCGAGGTCTGGCAGCCTCCACGATCGGGCGAGGATTGTCAGGTACGTCAGGATTGAACCTATTCTACATAATAATTGCACTTTTTTATGCGGCTAACGCGAGATTTTTCTTTTACCAGACCCACGCACCGGATCTCACCTCCACCTGGGGGACACTGGGCGGGGATCTGCCCCGAGCACCTCTGCTTGGATCTCTAACCGAGGACGACCTCCTTCCGGAGCAGGACGTGATCGGGTCGTCACAGCTCGGAGGTGCACCGCACACACAGCCGCACGACGCCGGTGCTTCCCCTGCTGCTCAGGCGGTCCGAGCTACCCGTGGGGTACCAGCGGACCGCCTGACGTACTCGCGCGGGCACGTGCGAGCGCAGCCTAGGAGGACGAGGAGGCGTATGACCTAGGGGCTATTGTTGTATTTATTTATTTATAGGTATCGCATTACTTGTTTAAATTTGTCATGTCCATATTCACCTCCTGTAGACTCGATCCCATCCTTCAGATACATTGTACTGCTAACAATGTAGTCTCGCTTGTTGTATTTCGTACTATGGGTGTCGTATTCATCATGCGCAATGCGAATGGCTCGCATCTACCTATTATCATGTCATTAAAACGGACCGGCCTATTACCATGTCATTAATTAAGTTTTACCAAAAATAAACTTGAAAAAATGATCAGCACGATTTTACAAAACCAACGCCCACCATCGTCGGATTATAAAAAAAAACTGTCAAAAAC
The DNA here is from genome assembly GCA_003991445.1 of Oryza meyeriana var. granulata. NCBI lineage: Eukaryota > Viridiplantae > Streptophyta > Magnoliopsida > Poales > Poaceae > Oryza > Oryza meyeriana. The sequence continues at coordinate 153,755 of RYFJ01001306.1, read as the reverse complement.
ATACCCTAAACCACGATTAAAACTAAATTTTGTTAAGCGTGTAGGCGAAAGACGGGGAGGAGTGGATTGCGAGTGCCGATCCAGACATACGAGGAGTGGAATGCGAGTGGCGATCCGGGAATACCCTCAGTTTGACAAGTTCTTTTCACGACGTGAACAGTATATGATATTTGGTTTTTTTAAAACATCGACTCAATAAATGCAATGGCACAATAAATTGAATTTAGGAATTTAATTTTGACAAATAAATTTTCAAAAATTTTGGGGTGAAAAATTAGCAACAAAATTTTCAAATTTGGTAATTTACAAATGGCTCCAGGGGGCCGAGGCCTGGGCTGGGCAATGGTCCGATCGGGAGGGAACGGTTTGATCGGACGGTCCGATCCCTGTGCGAACGGACCGTCCGATTGCCGGGCGGACGGTCCAGTGGATTTACCGCCCTGGGGGACGGCGGCGAATGTAATTTTGCATTCGGCCCCCTGGGGGCATTCGCCGCCGTTCCCCAGGGCGGCGAATCCACGTGGCGTCCCCGGGGCTAACGGCGGCCGCGCCGTTAGTCCCGGGTGACGGGGATGCCATTCGCCGCCCTGGGCCACGGCGGTTTTTAAATCCCGCCGTGGCCCAGGGCGGCAAGAGACTAGTTTTGCAATTGATTCAAACCGAAAATTAGTTTTGTAAATTTAAAAAAAAATTAAATTAGTAACAGTATAAATTCGTGAAGCTCGTATCTGTGCATAATGCAACACCCATGACCCATCGATGCCTAGTTTCTTTACACATTGCTGTCTTCCAACTGAACAGAAGCAAACGAAAGCTGGAAGACCAGGCAAGAACCCCCAAACCTTTTGCTTTCATGCCAGAGAAAATATCTAATTCCAGTTGTTGGTCTATATACGCTTGGATTTCTCTACTATATTTTTTTTTCGATTTGGATTTCTATATTTTTGTTAGTTAGATCGCAGCTGTCTAGTTGTTACGATCGCCACCTGTTCTTGGATGCTAACTTTTCTGCCGAGGATTTGATCTTTCCACAGATGCCTGTGATGTAAGTGACCCTTTCGTTCTTTTCATTAGCCATTTCTTTTCTTTTGTCCCACGAGAGCACAAGAAAATGGGAGAAAAAGGCCGACCAATTGAGTCCTGGACGTGACCTTCCTTGTCACGGCCTGTGAGGTACAGTACCACTGACAAGTAGCTCCATCAAAAAGTGACCTTTTATTTGTTGCACGTATCATCGATATGAAACACTCGTTCATCCTCTGTTTCTTACACGTGTATTGGTTATTTGGGCTTACATGAAAATTTTGCCAGTTAGAATAATCTTTTGTATTAAGGCACTTCTAATCCATCTTGGGAGTTTGTTAGGGTTGGTTTGGTTTAAGGCCAAAGTTAATCTTATCAATTTTTGCTATTGCTATATTTTAGCATAATTAATTTTGGCAAAGACAAAGTTGTGTCCGGATTGAAGCTAAAATAGTCTAAGGTAACTATTGAAGTGGCCTATTTTTTTTAAGATTGTCAAAATTTGGCTCCAATCTAAATAGACACTAAGGCTAATTTTGATCACAAACCAAACCGGTTCTACCAAAAATTTAGGCTTGTGGTACCAAAAGTCTTCTGTCAACCCTTGACACGTAGAAATCAAAATATGTTGTATCGAAGTCCCACATATGCTAACTCGCCGACCAAATTGAGTTTTTGATACTTTAGCTTTGGTGCAATTTTTTTGCAGGGAGCTTTGATGAAATTTACAAAGAGCATATGAGTAGTAGGATAATATGTATACTCTTAGGCACAAGCTTCACACTGTTCACAAAGATGGATGGTTTGATATTAAGATTCACTAATAAGACGAATAAATAAGTAGCTTTCGCAATACTGTGTAACAGAGAGGGAAAAAATCATAAAGGGATATATTTTTCATGAAAAATATACACATGTACTAGGATTGTAGAGATTTCACAAGAATACGACAAATTCATATAAATCAGTGACAAAGAAAAATGGCATACTTTCAATCGAAACATAACTTTCAACTTTGGAAATTCCGCTTTCATGTGTCAACTTTCAATTAAAATAAAAAAGATAGGCACCTCAAGTTTGCTATAGTTATCCTGAAAACGAAGGAAGACTATGACAGGCTAGCCATTGTTACATGCATAACCGTGGTATGACTATTGTAAGTGTGATAGGGTGCAATGGTTGTATGAAACCAAAACAGGCACTAATTCCATCATGTAAATATATGCAATCTAGCCAATCACCAACATGAACTAATGAACTGACCTTTCTTCCAAGCAGCAGCGCTTTCTTATTAAGTTTCAACACAAGAATAGACAGAGCGAAAACTGGCCACACATGGATTACCAGCCTAGGTGTGAAAGATTAGCTATTCTCAAAAGGTATTTCAAAATAGGCACAACAAGAGGAACTATCAAAATGCACTTTACAAGTTACCACAAGCGTATACAACAACACGCGATGCATGAGCGATTCAGAATCATGCAATAGCACAAACCGGCAGAAAGACCAATCCAGGAACAAAAACTAAGAGGTTGTTTGATTCAGTTTTTAGTGGTGGCTTATAAGTCGTACGTAAAATAAGAAATAAATACGTGATTAATTAAGTATTAACTATTACAAACTTGAAAAGTGGATCTATTTACTTTTTTAAAATACTTTCATATACAAAGTTTTTAAAAAAACACACCATTTTACGTTTTAGTAAACGTGCTAACAGAAATCGAGATAGAAACCACAAGAAATAAGCGAATCAAACGCCCCCTAAGATTAGGTGGTGTTCGGAACAGCTTGTGGCTTCTTCCCTCGTTTTCCGTGAGTACGTTTCCTGAATTGCTAAACGGTACGTTTTTTTAAAAAAATCTATATGAAAATATTTTTAAAAATTAAATAGATTTATTTTTTAAATTTATAATAACTAATACTTAATTAATTATATATTAATGATATTTCTTATTTTACGTGTGGCTTATAAGCCACCACTGGAAGTAAGTTCAAACACTGCCATAGATTGTACTACACCGCTCAGTTAAGTACACTTTGGTCAATTTTCTGTTCTTATCTTCTTTTTTTTTTGACCGAAATTGTGTTCTCATCTTTGGATCCAAAAAGAAAAACAATAAAAAAAAGGGTGTTTATTGTATGACAGCCCTGGTCTCATAATGGAGATAAATTTTATGCATTTGGTCTTATGTTTTCCTTAAATGATTATAAATCTTAGCCCATTATTTACAGAAATATTTTTTGCGGGTAATTATTTCCAGTAATCTTAGCTTGGGTTTAAATGATAAAGTCAGGACAAATAAAGCCTGACCTGGAGATTAACAGAAAGCTGAGTTGGAGCAGACTGGCACCGACTCTTGCATCCATAGGTGATGTTTGGCAGCTTGGTTGTACAGTTGAAGTGGCAAATAGTGCTCTAACGGGACTATGTTCGGTAGCCAAAAAAAGCTTACTAATTGAACAGTTAGCATGAAAAGACATAAGACTTTTCATTAGCTAAAAAGTACCATCCCAGGATGGAGCTATATATGACATCAGATAACAAGTCTCCATGCATCTGAACATGCATGTTTTTTTTTCTGAACTCTGAAGTACTATAATACAAAAACATTTAGGATGGATTAATACTGAACTTCTCCAGTTGGATGTAAACATCTGCCTCAAACAAGGAGCATCAGACGGTCTGCACACTAATAATTAGCAGATAAGCGGATGTGTCACTAACGAACATATCTAATCTAGGACTGAGAATGCAGTACAACAATAATAATCGAGTTGCAAATATTGACAACCACATCACTATCAAATTGTCCTTCCCCTGAAGGCACAAATCAAAGCCTGAATACACGCAAACAAACACAAAAAAAAAATCAACTGAGATAATACCATTGCAAGCTCAAAGACATAACCAACAGCCCAACACTGTCAATTTCTTGTTCCGCCAGCCTACGCAGAGAGCTACACCGGCTTCAGAAGCTCAGAGCCACATGATAAAAGATGAACGAATTTTAGCAAAAACTAGCATGCCCTCATAGTGTTCTTTTAGAGCCCATAACTTTCCCATGCTTCAAGCAGAAAAGAAAAGAGCTGCAGCTTTTGTGAAAAGAATAATGATCTCTACAACTCTCTTAGCATGAGAACAGTGGCCTTCTTTGAAACAGAGAAATTTTATAGGAATCAAATTAATTGTTGTAAAAATTAATGTAAAATCCCTCTGTTCCAAAGGAGCCTATAGTTATCCATAGTCCAACATAATTTGTGGATAAGGTGCTTGCAGTGAATTTATTCCTATGAGAATGTTCATCTAAAGTGTGAACCCATAATATACCCTAAGGATGTGTTTGGTTTGGGGATGGCTCTAGTTGTTTGTTTGGTTTGAGAAATGGGGTGGTTCTAGTTTTTTGTTTGGTAGAAGGGATTAGAGTGGGCGGGGACGGACGAGGCCAAGGGTCTGGACCATCCTCACCATGTCCGGACGGTCCGGACCCGAAGGACGAGGCGTCGGCGCTGGCGGGGGAGGCCGAGGGCCGCGGCGGTGGTGGAGCCCAAGGCTGGGGGAGGCGTCGTCGGCGCTGGCGGGGGCGGACGAGGCCGAGGGCGGTGGACGTGGTGGAGGCCGAGGCCGGGGGAGGCGTCGGCGTCGGCGCTGGCTGGCGGGGGAGGCGGACGAGGCGTCGGCGCCGGCGGTAGAGGCCGAGGCCGGGGGAGCCGTCGCCGTCGCCGTCCCCGGGGCCTGCGCCGTCGCCGCCCCGCTCCCGGCGCCGTTGCCGTCGCCGTCGCCGCCCCGCTCCCTGCGCCGTCGCCGTCTCTGGGGCCTGCGCCGTCGCCGTCCCCGGGGCCTGCGCCGTCGCCGCCCTGCTCCCTGGCCTGCGCCGTCGCCGCCCTGCTCCCTGGCCTACGCCGTTGCTGCTTCAACGTGCCCGAGGTGGGTTGGATCGGTCCGGCCGTTTTGGCCGGATCGTTGCAACCCGGATATAAGGAGAATATTCCCCACCAGGTCCAACCCATCCCTCCCAATTCACAAACCAAACACCCACAAAAATAGGATGAACCCAATCCAACCCACACAATCCCTGGAACCAAACACACCCTAAACTTATGACATCAACTGAGTTTCAGTCATACCACTGTAGCACGTACACAACATATTATTATCTACCAAATACGCCGGTACATCCAAATTGTTGTCATAACAAACATGTGAAGACCAAGGACCATCCGCCAAGCGTTTTTCATGCAGCAGCAAACACTTACCACTCCTCACCAATCCAAAATGAAATAACGAAAAAGAATAAAAAAGAAAAGAAAATAGAAGAAAAGAAAAGAAAAGAGGAGCAGAGGTGTGCAAGTCAGCAATGAAGGATTTGATTGCCAAGTAAGGTGTGTTGAGAGGGACCTAGGGGCAAAAGGGAGATGACGGAGAGAATCAAAAAACCGCACCCCTGAGGCCACAAATCCATCTTGTGGCTCTCGACCCCTCGCGCCCCTCCTCCGTGGGCCCCACTCCACCACCACCCCCTTCTCCTCTCTCTCTCTCTCCTTAAAACTATCCCCAATCCCATCGCCTCTGCGATGCCTGCGTGCCCAAGAAATTTCAAGAAATCCAACACAAAAATCTCGCGCGATCTCGATCTCTCTCCTCTCTCTGTATGAACTCGTCGTTGTTCGCAGCATCGTTGATGCCTACCTGTCGTCTCCGCGAGTAGCGTAGTACAGGACGAGAGAGGCGGCGAAGAAATCCAAGAGAACGGAGTCGTTTTGTGACCGGCGAGTGAGTGATACGGCGAAGGAGATGGGGGAGTGCAGGGTTGGAGGCGGCGGCGGCGGAGGAGGAGGAGGAGACTGCTTGATCAAGCTGTTCGGGATGACCATCCCCGTGCCGGAGGCCGGCGCCGGCGACGTTGATAAGGTTTGTGTTCTTGTCTGATCTTATCCTTTGTGTTTTGCAATCGGGTGGGGGGTGTGTACATGCTGTGATCAATTTGGGAATTCGATTGGTCTATTGAGCTTGGGGAGTGATGAGTGATTAGAAGGCCATTTCTTTGGTTTGAACATGATCATGGTCAATCGAGGGGGCCATATTGGTCATAGCTCATAAGGTTTTATATTAAATTAATAAATTATTAATTAGTCAGTAGTAGTAGCTCAGTATAATCTGAGTGTACATGCCTTACATCCTTTGAGGCTTCAGACTTTCTGGTGGTGTGCTTCCTTGTCTTTCCTTTTTTTTTTCCATTTTGAGGATATCAATGTGACTAGGCATGTTTAGTTTCCATTGTGAAGAGAAATTCTTCAAAAGTATGTTATTTTTACTTCCTCTTCAAGGATAACAGTGTGTCCATCCTCTCCTTAGATAGCAATTTATAGTGTAGAAATTAGGTGTCTGAAAGACACAACCTTCTTGAGGTGTTTCTAGACTCTGCAGACTGTTCAGACATTTGCTGAAAGCAGCTGTGTCTTTTCTTAGCCTGCTGTACTAAGAAGTTCAGAGGCTCGTGTACTAGATCAATCTATACAAATTGCAGAAATATTTTCATTTCCTAAGCTAGAGATCAGAACATGTCGGCTTATATAATACAGCATACAGTATCAGTTGCATCATCATGCTCCAGTATTATATACTAAATTAACTGGGTCGGTTAACAGATCATAACTGAAACAATTAACAAACTCTGTCACCGATATTCCAGATGTAATAACCTGAGGGACCTTCAGAATGCAAAATATAACATTAAAAATTGAAAATTTCACACATCTTCCAGATGTAATTCCCAAGTACAAAATTGAAAATCTAACATCGAAGAACTAAGCAAGATTCTCTACATGCTTGCAGGACCTTCAACAAAGTGGCAGCAGCACAACTGAACCGAAAATACAAGAGACCATCCCTCAGGACTCCACAAGTCCACCTCCACAGCCAGAGGTGGTCGACACCGAGGACTCCTCTGTTGCCAAGAACTCATCAGAGAATCAACAGCAACAGGGTGACACGGCCAACCATAAGGAGAAGCTGAAGAAGCCTGACAAGATCCTGCCATGCCCCCGGTGTAGCAGCATGGACACCAAATTCTGCTACTACAACAACTACAACATCAACCAGCCGCGCCACTTCTGCAAGAACTGCCAGAGGTACTGGACAGCCGGTGGCGCCATGCGCAACGTGCCTGTGGGTGCAGGCCGACGCAAGAGCAAGAGTGCATCAGCCGCTTCCCATTTCCTTCGGAGGGTCAGGGCTGCTCTGCCCGGTGAACCTCCTCTGTACGCCCCAGTGAAGACTAACGGCACTGTTCTCAGCTTCGGCTCCGACCTGTCCACCTTAGACCTTTCAGAACAAATGAAGCATCTTAAGGATAACTTTATCCCGACAACCGGTATCAAGAACAACGATGAGATGTCAGTCGGTTCGTGTGCTGAAGGATTAACAAAAACAGAAGACTCGAACCGAATGAACATAAAGGAGAAAGTTTCAGCAGATAAATCTGCAAATGTTGCACAACACCCATGCATGAACGGAGGAACCATATGGCCATTTGGTGTTGCACCACCACCTGCTTATTACACTTCAAGCATCGCAATTCCATTCTATCCAGCTGCTGCTGCTTACTGGGGATGCATGGTTCCAGGAGCTTGGAACGCTCCATGGGCACCGCAGTCCCAATCTCAATCAATTTCATCATCTAGTGCTGCTTCTCCGGTATCCACAATGACTAACTGCTTCAAATTAGGAAAGCACCCCAGAGATGGTGATGAGGAATTGGATAGCAAGGGTAATGGCAAGGTGTGGGTGCCGAAGACGGTTCGGATCGATGATGTTGATGAGGTGGCCAGGAGCTCTATCTGGTCACTTATTGGGATCAAGGGCGACAAGGTGGATCATGGCAGAGGATGCAAGCTTGCAAAGGTTTTTGAACCAAAGGACGATGCAAAGACAGCAACTCACACAGTGATCGGTGGCTTGCCGTTCATGCAGGGGAACCCAGCTGCACTAACGCGCTCAGTGACCTTCCAAGAGGGATCTTGAGCATCTCCTGGAAAATTTTTCATGCTGCCTTCTGCTGCTATAAAGACATAGCGTGGTACAGCTGAAATTTTGTACATTAGAGGATTGTAAACTAGGTATGGGAAATGGAGTGTCAAGAGTGTATAACTTAACATAGCTACAACCAAACCCAGTAGCTGTATTAGATAAACCAAACCCAGTAGCTGTATTAGATAACTTGTACATAGCTATCTGGGTTTGGGAAAGATAGGGAGAGCAAGCTCCCTTATATGTAGATAAATAATATAATGATTTGAATATTTAGCTCAAAAGATATCCTTTTGCAATAGTATCTGAATAATTCGTCGCTGTCTGATTCCAGTGTATAAAACCAATCTACTATAGCCTTGGAAATGTGATACTTTTGTGAATATATTCATCTTGTTTCCCTTTGTCAATTTCTTTCGGTCTCAGAATTGGCAGAAACAGCAGAAACAGTATCCAAATTTTCTTTGTTCCCTTTATCTATATCATTGTTTCTCTGTCTCTTTTCCTGTGTTTCTTTCTACTTTTCAATTGAGATAATTGGATCGTGAAAGTGATGCAAAAAGTAGGGGTAGGCACGAAAGAAAGCAAGAAAGCGATAGACAACTACTGGATGTCCCACTGACCTTAAATGTGAGAGCGGCATATGTTCTCTCCTTCACACATACTGCCAACTGTCCTGCAGAAAAATCTAACCAATGAGAGAGACGAACACAAAAATAAAGTATTAGGTCCATGCAAATTTCCATGCGATTATCTGATAGGCGTACTTCAGTATTTAACATGCGGTCAGAAAGAAACATTATCGTCTAAGAATAATAACTTATCATTAAGCAAAACGTGATCAAATCTGTAGAACAATTAAGAACAAAAATGATAAAATTTCATTTTCCATAATTCACTAAACTTCGAATAAACAATATCAAAATATGGAAAAGCGTTTTTTGAAATATGAAAAAGCAAATATGCAGAAATTGGTTCAGCTAGACATGTGTCGTTAACATAGAGAAATTTGTTTACGTTATTTATTGTTTAGAAAAATATTCGTGCATGGATATGGACGAGAAGTTCCACCCATCATATCAAGAAACATATACCGGTAGATACTACTAAAACAAAATCTCCCATGCATTACAGAAAACATCTAAGCTTCAAAACGTTTTCAATACATGCATTATTACCACCATTCAACCTACCTTTCACTCATTGACATCTGGTAGTGCGACTTCCACTTACACTATTTTTTGAACGGAACTTCCACTTACACCATTGGGCAGCCAACTTAACAAGCCAGCATGTTTGACTTTTAAATCAAAATTCCAATGTGCACCTTATTTCTAGTCTATATATTGCCAGAGCACATTTTTTGTCACCAACACCCTTGGGAAAAAAGAAACAAAAAAAACTAAGGGGACATAATAAAAATCTGGAAAAAAAGAAGATTAAAGATTTTCTGACTAAGCATACTTATGATAATGTGAGAACATGGTAGATACTACTTATGATTTTCTGATCTTTGTTCCTATTTGAGCAGCCTTTTGATGGTGTGAGGACATGTTTAGTTTGCACGTTCAAAAATATCTCATATATGATAGAATGTGACATGAAAATATTTAATCGTATTTTTCAAGTATTGGGTGTGCATCATCTCTACCCTTGTGACTTTCGGCAGTGCCATGAAACAAATGAAATGATCCCATTTGACATTTGAAGGTTAAACCCAATAAGCAGTTCCCTTTTTGGTGTCTACACACCAGTGGCAGCAAAAACCTTAAGGACATTAGCTTTAATAAACTTTTGTGAGTGCACTTTCCTATCAAAGGCAAGTAGCGCAAAGGTTGCACTAGAGTGCTGAAGTGGACACATTGGTCACTAGGAGAAACCTACTTTCTAGTTCAGATTAAATTTTAAAAACTCATCATGCATGCTTTTGAATACAATTAAATGTATGAAGTCAAGCTTAATAAGAAATTTTAAAAAAATACAAAAAGAAAAATAATCTGATAGTGAGATTTCAACCTACCCACCATCGGCAGCATGGTTAGAGCATTGAGCACGCCATCCTCAAAAACAGGAAACAAAGCATGCCAAGCAAACAACAACCCTCTTGATTATTTGGCTGCAGGCCTGCAACTGAACAAACAGAAGACAATGAATATTTTCCAGATTTATCTATGAATGAACAAAATAAAAGGAAAAATAAGCTTGTTTGGAACATTGGATCTTATAATATTAGCCTGTATGACCATTTCTAAAGTTCTTGTGGATCTGGAGGCATCAGATGGCCTATACAAGTTTCTAGCTAGTTACAAGTAATTTCCACTAGGTTAGGTTTTTATGATAGTCCCCAAAAGTCTATCAGAAAAATTTTCACGAAATCAAGTGGTTCATGGTTTCCAAATGTCTTCAAACAACATATCAAACAATTCTATATTCAGCTGTGAAAAGGTGTAACTTACATATTACTTAGTCACCTTGTCTGGTTTAGAGGTACTTTCCATGTTATATGGAAGCTGACCAGTACCCAAACCGTTACCACTGGTCTTCCCAGAACTCTGTAGCTAACAATAAAAACATATGGGGATGATCTCATGTAACAATTCTTTTTAAAAGTAAAGTACAGTTTATCACGTGAGATTTACAACTAATTTCTAAACAGTCAAATATCTGTGGCATGTTATTATTGGAAAATAAAAGGATAAACAGATGGGATGGGTATTAAAATGATGACTGCTGATAAAATAATTTAATTTACCAATAGCAAATAAACATATGGAGAAAATATGCAGTGACTTGTTGACTTTGTTAGCATATGAAGCGGATTTTTTCACACTATTAGAAAATGACAACAAAACTGTGCATTTTCTACAGTACTGTATTTGAAATGGTAGAAAAATATGACATTAATTGCAATAGTCTCTATTTAAGATACTGTTGACACATCATAACCAGGTTTGAATTTTCAAGTTTCAACAACAAAAGTAAAAAATGCAAAGATTTCTGAAAGTACCAAAGAAGAATAAAATCTCAAGATCTTACCAATCATTTTCGCTTCGGTGGCATCATCATGGCTTAGATCTGGATATTGCATCATTTATGTGTTGCAATTAAGATCGTATATCACCATGCCTCCTCATCCACACATGTATGAGTGGATATAAATGTTAGCTCAATCAATTTGTGTGGAAAATTTGCCCTATATGCAACAAACTTCTGTATGCAGAAGTGGGAGAGATGGCACGAATGTGATGTCACATTTAAAGCAAATGCGTCAACACATGTTTACACTGACCGCACTTGGAACTATGGTAGGTAATATAAAATAAAAGAAGATGCCTTAAATCAGGATTCGTTAAGTATGCTAAGATGACACAACTCAAAGCATTCCTGATGGTCAATCCTTAGAAAGTGGATGAAGATTGCACACAAGCCCTCTCACCAGAAATTTACAAGACTGCAATATTACAAAACAATAAAACTGAACACAAGACTTGTCGGCTGTCATTTTGCTGGATGTCAAGATTTATCAAATTTAACAATCTTCCTATGCTTGGTTTTACTCTCATTAGACGTAGTATTTCCAGATAAATCATATGCTAGTAAAAATTCAATGCTACAGAACTGAAGAAATGGAACAGAACAAAGATGATTTTGGGTTCCAAAATGGCAGAGATTCTATTTCTCAGATAAATCACTTGAAGTTCAAAATTACAGATGATGAATTATACATAGTTGGCACAGACGTCAGCTGGGATTTCTCTTATCAGATTTGAGGCAAGCAGGCAGCTTTTTGAAACTGATTATCATCACTCTTCAGACATACCCATCGTCTTCATTGGATTCTGCAACCACCTGAATCTGGCCCTCGCCTGACATTCCCATAGGCAGAGAGTTCAAGAAGATCCATATCACGTCCTGCAGATATCAGACAAAGTTACTTAGAAAGTTCAGTACCACTGATTAATTTCTATGACCAACGACAGCGTCAGTAAAGGTAGTAAAATCACTTTTTAAGATAGATACTACTTACCTGAGACCCTACAATATGCACTCTTCTGTATGAGCTCAGATTTGGACATCTCTGTTTTGTTCCCCTTAGATCGGTTTACAGTAGCCTGCAAGCAAGAACCAACCATGTAAAATGAGCAAGCACGCATCGCACAGGATCATACTACTAGCGGTATTGTTTCCCAACAAGATAACACACCATAGACAAGGTTTTACCATAAACAATTTACTATTTGATTATTTTAGTCAATACTCAGCAGTAAATGGAAAATCATGAGCATTTCTTTGGTACATTGTGACCGAAGATAAAGGTGCAAATGTGCAAATGAGCGGCTATCGGCGTAACATTGGAAATTTGTTTGTGTCAATTAGCTAGTAGAAGCAGAGAGCACTCCCCATTACTTTACTCCAATAAACATAGCACGATTCTGGGTATGAACTATTATAGTGGGGTGATCGATCAGGGTATGGGTACCTGTACCTGCAAAACCTGGCAGTTTTCCAATGTGCTCTTCCCGCCCTGTCAATTTTAAAAAGATCAGCAATGCAACACATCGCAGAAAACCATGTGCTATCTAAGAACACTATAGTTAAGCAAATGCAAGAAACTAGTGCGTCTCGTAGCACCGCATCTCTCGTATTCGCCTCCCAGGCTTTCGCACAATCAGGCATCAAAGTAAGAAAATAGCAGCGTTTCACGAACTCGTTCGGTGTTGGGGTTGTGGTTAGGGCTGGGGTTGGGACCTTGGAGTAGGGGACGATGTGGTCGTAGTCGTGGCAGAGGCAGCCGGGGCAGCCGACGAGTTTGCGGAAGACGACGTTGCCGAGCGCGTCGCGGCGCCACCTCTCCGGGTCGCGCCCGGCCACCCGCTCCGCCTTCTCCCAGCACTGCTGCTTCACCACGTAGGGGAAGCTCCGCGGCTCCGACGCCGACGGCGGCGGGGCCGTGAGGAGCAGACCGTCCAGTTCCTCGGCGACCGCGGCCGCGGAGGTGGACGAACGAGGTGAGATCGGCCGAGGCGTGGCGCCGAACGATGGCGGCGAGGGCGGCGGGTCGTGCCGACGCCGGCGGAGCGGCTTCCTCCCCACCATTATCTCCCTATCTCGGTGAGTCGCTGTGTGGCGAAGGGATTTCCGGTGTTTTTGAGTAAATCTCATAAACTGTACATACTTTGAGCAAACTAAAAAAAAATACAGATTTAATGTAGTATATTATTACTCCTACAAAACTATAAATTTAATATCAAAATTATCAAAAAAACTATGAATACACAATATCACAAGATTCAATGAAAAAATTATCATAAAACTATATATATTTTAGAGTTTAAATCCTGTCAATACTGCTACATTGAAGTTATGCGCGTTGTTTTTAGGATTAAATTAGTTCTACAAGATATATAGTTTGTGATAGCTTTAATTAAATTTATTGTTTTTATAAATTATCTTAAATACGTATTTATGTGATAAATTTGATGATAAATATGTACTTTTGTGATATACTATTTTAACTATGTGTATATGTAATTTGGTCGTTTTGTGAAATTACTCTTTTTTTTCTCAACAACTCTAGCGAGGGATATTTTCCTAAAAAAAAAGCCCCTACGAATAGTAGCTATCCAAACAGGGGTTTTTTTTGCAAAAGTTATAAACCGTTGGATGCAGGTGCTGAGGCCAGGATTAAAGCAGACCACTGGGGGATATTTTCATATAGACCCTATATCTTTTTAGTTTCGCACTAGGCTCTTCCCCTCAATTCGCTCCCGTCTCACCCTCCCCTCGCCACGACGGCGGCTGGCGGAGATCCGGCGAGCCCCTCCCCCCGGCTGCCGCGGGATCGGCGACGCTCTTGCGAGTGAAGAGCATAGGCCCCGGTGGAGGCGCGATCCGCGTCACGCGCCAGCCTTGCTAGAGCCTGGTTCCATGGCGGGTGCTGCTGATCTCTTTCCTGTTCTCCGGTGCAGTTCGGGAGCTACGGGCAAACGAAGAAGCACGGTTCTTCAGCATCTGCGTTGATGGCGATTTTACTTTATATTCATCTCACTTTCTGTGTGCATTCTAGAGATTAAAAGGAATCGGTTGAACAGGGAAGATGATCTATTTGGGGCCTCTAGTTAGCAGTTCTTTTACTGCTATCCTCTCTACTAAAACACGCACTAACTCAAGCAGAAAATGCTGCCTGACATATGAGCTGATTCTCTTTGGACAGGAAACTCACAGAGAGCTGAAGACGATGTGAGCAAATTATCTTCCTGAAGGCGCTGTAGACGATGTGTAATATTTAGGTCAGTCGGTACTAATATTTGGTGCATTTATTATAGTGTTGCTTAAATAGCATCGACTGCTAGTTCATCGGTAAAAAAACTGACTGCTTACGCCTGCTTCTGATGACATGGTACTACGTATTAATATCTAGTATTCTCACTGTCAAATTGTCCAACCTCCAAAACAGAAGGAAAGAAATCAACCAAAGAAACACCAAAAATGGCAGATTCTGCAGTTTTATCTCCAAATGTTAAAAGGAAACATGATGTGTAAACATTCGTCTTTCCTCCCCGCAAAAATAAAAAAAACACTATATCTTTCCTCATGATAGCAGAAACAAATCCAAATCAATTATGCCTATGCAACCGTACAAAAACACAAGGCCATTTATCCTTCAATATATTACAACTCTGTACGTCAACTCGCAAGCAATCTGTGCCACTCATAAATCGCTTTATTCACTGAAAGGCCAAAAGATTAAGCATCACAACGAATATATTACACATCTTGCAAGGCTTAACAAAGCCCAAGAAGCCTAATCTAAAATAAGCTGAGTAGTTTGCACTGTGACACAACAGTACAGGCAATGGTAGCAGTTCTTCAGGCTTTAATACAGCACTGGAAGTAGCTCAGGAATGTCTTCCTTCCCTGCATCATAAGTTCCAGTCAGAAACTCAGAAGGCACTAGAATCAATCAATGTTACGCAAAAGAATGTAGACATTTGTAGTAGTTAACCACACAAGTTCATACTTGATGCTATGTTTTATTTTATTTTTTAAGAAAAATGATGCTTCGAAAGTACCTGCATTTCAGTGCATGTAGCACAAATTGAATTGCAATTTGGAATTCTACATGTCAAATTGTCTCATGGAAGGAATTGTGATATTTCATTAATACACTTATTGACAATTACTATCTCCAATTCCACAAGCAATAGCATAATCAAATACATATTTTTCTAAGACACCACCTACTTGTACCACACCTTACTTAGTTGTTAGTGACTAAATCCAAGTGTTCCAATGGGTACTTTGCATCTTTTTTATTACGTGTTAAGGGTTGCTTATCGCTCAACCGATTCAAATCATTATTAGTTCCTTCTAATCACCTTTCGGCCACCGAGACGCTTAGCATATTAATTGGTTGGACTCTGGGCTATGCATAATGCATATCAGTACAGCCTTTGAAAGGCAAACAGATAGCGGGATATGATGCATCTGATTAACAAAATAAGAGGATTTGCCCTTGCCAATCATTTGATCAATGCAATGCACTATATGCATAAAGCTGGAATGGCCGGTGATATGACTTCATATATATTCGCCAACCCACCTATAGCTGTTGAACTGACTCCACTGTGCTCGCTGATACAGAAAAGGTTATAGGTTTGGACAGGGCCCATCACAGCACCACCTCTAAATTGCTCAAATATATATCAGCTCTACTAACTGCTTAACCATGATTAGTTCTAATTTAAGAGACGTTAAAACATGATATCTTCTAAACTATATGTCCAATAGGCTTCTCAAATTTTCCCCATTCGCTGTTGTTTTCCCTATCGATATCTTATCATAACAAGCTAGAGCTGCCTATAACCAGGCAAATGCAGGGTTACGGAAGGTTACCCACACTACTTTCATCCTGTCCTAGCCTTCTCTGCTTACTCCAAGAAAAAAAAAATATTTGTCTACACATTAATATTGGCATGTTGGTTCTCCAGCTCCAGGACACCAGTACTACTACTTGCAGATGCAAGTTGCAGTCTCCACATTCAAATGCTCTCCACCGTCCACGGTAAAAACAATCCATCATCCATGCCTTGGAATAAGAGTTTGACCAGACAAAACCTCACGCGGCTGCTGTTCTCTAGCTTAGGAATTAAGAAACATGTAGAACTAGTATTACAGTGGACTCAGTAGTATCTTCGAAATCTGTTTGTGTGTTAGGGAATTGAACTTTTACAGCGGTGCTACCGACTGAAGTGTTCTGCTTATGCCGTTGTTTTTACATGCCACAATGCTACGTTCAAGAACTGGATTTTTCCACTTGTTGATTTTTAATTTATTCCATCCTTTAACAATTTGACTTGTAGTACTATCAGTTAAAGCCAATCTTGTACTGGTCGTATCAAACAAAAGAAAGATCAAATCTTTACACAGCTAACACTTTATGATTCAGCTAAGACCACAGAAAAAATGAACATTTTACGATCCAGAAATGAGTTTAATGAGATCATGTAAAAATCCTCACTGACCGTTAAATAACAGTGAAGTCGTGACTTAATTCTAAGAGAAAAATCAAATCAAAGTCCGCTATCAGGGCGAATGAGCCTTACCGTCGGCGAGCCGTCGCGGCCATGGAGCTGCCGGTGGTGGTCGTTGGCCGGCCGTCCGAGATTGGCCTGGGCGGGCTTGTGCTGCTGCTTCTGCTGGGCGAGGAGGTCGTCGTCGCCGCCGAGGCTGGTGCGGGAGAGCTCCTTCTTGTTCTGCTTGCGCATCTCGCGGATCTTGGAGAAGTCCATGGAGTAGTCCGGCAGCGCGCCGTTCTTCATGTCCCAGTCCCCGAACGCCGGCACCGTCATCCACCCGTTCCCTCCCGCCGCCGCCGCCGCCGCGCCCTGCCCCTGCTGTGACACACCAACGCAGCGAAAGATTCAACCTTTTGGCACAACAAATTGCAAACAACTCGTGGGCTCCTCGAGAAACAGCAGAAACAAGAAAGAGAAAGATTCAAGGAATTGAGGAAGCTGTGCTTACCCCCTTGATGTTCTCCATGGATGATCTCTCTGACTGACTCTCACTTTAGGCTCACAAATGCAACTGATCTCTAATATCTTCTTCTCCTCCTGGATGTTGCTGTCCTCTCGTGTGGCTTGTTGCTGGAGCTGTGGTGGCAAGCTGCCAATCTGAGCAGTAGCAGCCAGAACAGTGCTCAACTTGTCTTGGAGGCAGTAAGAATGTGTGGCGACTGGAGAGAAGAAAGCGATAGAGCTGTACTTATATGTTGACGAAGAGGGAGAAAAAAAAATCTTCCTCGCCCAGCTGGTCATGAGCTCACAGTACCCGAGTGCCAACTTAGTGATAGCTTAAGAGCTAATCACTCAGCTAAGCAATGAGTTAGGGCTGTGAGAGACGCACTGATGAGAAGCTGCACTGCTCGTCGTACACCACGCGTCCGCGAAGGCTACAGCTGGTGATGCATTGATGAGTGTGAAGCAGACTAGGGCTGCTTTCGAAGGTGGTCACTAGGCTGAGATTTTGGGCGTCCGAGATAAATCATTAGTATATAATTAATTAAATTTTAATTATTATAAACTTAAAAATTAGATTTATTTGATTTTTTAAAACAACTTCTATATAGAAAATTTTCGTGCGAAACATATCGTTTAATAATTTAAAAAGCGTGTTAACGGAAACCGAAAAAGTAACCTAGCCAATCTCATTGCTGAACGCACCCTAGAGCCTTGGGGAGAATCTGCGGCTAGCTGAAGCTCCTCTAACATAGTCTAGATTCTTATCCAGATTTGATTTTAACAATATAGTTATAGAATCCAGAAAATAAATCAAAAGTTAGAAGCTAAGAAATCCAATTTCTTCGGATACTCATCGGCTACTTCTTAGAATAAAAAGTTCTCTAGATAGGGCCTAGACTGAGGCAATGGGCCATGACCTACCTACAGCTTCTTCACACGGCTTTGTGCTGAGCCGAACTAGCTTTCGGGGAGCCGAACTGATGGTTCGTTAGTGGTTGGGTCGGCAAGAAAAAGAAGAGAGAAAAAAAAAAGTCGGCGACTCCGTGTGGCCAGCTCAGTGCAGACTGCGGAAAAGAAAACTCTGCAAAAATTCAGTGGATGGCGTCGCCATCTCCTTGCTAATTGTGGGATGCCAGCCATTGCGTCTTTTCTAGCCCAACTCAAAGATTGCAGCTTGCATGGAATGCATCATGTCCACATCGATTTCTCATTTCCTGTGACTTCTACTTTCAGATTGATGTACAGGTCGCAGACAGTCTCCTGATTTTTCCTGTCAATTCTAGGAGAAGGGAGCACCGCGAAGCGAATTCCCAACAGTATATGGTGTTGATATTGCCCATTGCTAATCGCTGGTATTATCATCTTGATAACATGTTAACAGCACATATAATCAGTGTATGTGTTCTGGTTGGAAAGATTTCCATCATCTGAATATTGCTGGATATGCATTAGAAATATTTTGCAGCAATCATGCAGCATAAGTGGGCACCTGTGGTTGGAGCATTTCTGGCACTTTTTTTTCTCACAGTTTTATGTAGGCTTAATAATATAGTTAAGGAGTTCGGTTGTAAAGGCTGTCAGCCCATTGTTAGTTGGGGAACTGAAGATGCTCAGGGAACACCATCATTTTCAGAAGTGTATATTTGGGTGTTTTTACCTCCATATGACACGTACCACTACAAGTTACATGAAAAATATTCCAGGAAGATTTCACTTTTGGTTGTTGGGAATCTTTTCTGCTCATTATATTAATGATAATGCTTCTTTGGAGCCCTGAAAAAGGTTCATCTGCAACAAACTACTATGGTTGGCATGGCATCAACTACAAAATTAAGTATAACTTCTGCAGAACTGCTTGTGATGCCTTTTTGGTCCAAACTTGTAGCTTTCACAAAATTTATATGAGTAGTATCTTTGTCTTTTTAATTGAAGCAGGCAAGCAGCCAAGTTATCATTGGGGCCTAAACTACCACAGGCTGCCAAGGACCAGTTCAGTTGGGCCGAATTTCTAGTGGCCGCCTGAGGTACCTGGATAAGTGCTACAAGTGAAATCATAGCTTCAAGAAATGGGACCTTGCAATCACTTGTCACCTTCTGATGCCTTAGCATTCAGCGGTTAGTAAGCAAACAATATGCAGGACAAAAGAAATGATGGACAACTGAAGATAAGCAAACAAGGTTTTAAAAAAAAGGTTTCTCTGACATAACATCTATTTGAATTTTGAATTTCGATGAAAAAATATGTCTGATTTGATGAATAAATAGTTGAAATGGCAGGAAATCTAGTGTGCACACCAAAGGATGTCGTGGTACTTACATAGGAGTGGACTACGATTCTACCTTTCAGAAGTAACCAGTCGTGCTAGGATGTATGCAGTTTTTCGTTGGTAGTTAACAATTAGCTCACCGAGATCATGCCAACGAAATGGTCAGCATGTATTCGAGTTGTTGGACGTCATGTTCAGAAAACAACCGGTTCTCCATAAAGAAATTAAGAAGATAGCATATCTTAACAGTTAACAGCGCGTTTTGAGCGAACTAGGATTTGACATGTTCCTGCCGAATTTAGCGAGAACGACCGGAACAATTTCTTACACTGACTGCATTGATTGATTGATTGGTAATTGTATCATGCCAGCCTCCTTGGGCTTGTAACAGCGACGAGCCTGTAACAGCGACGTGTGAGAAAAGCAGAAACATGACATCTCGAGAGAACTGGTCAGCTTCATCGGAAATGGCGTAACCAAGAAACAACCAAAGAACCGGACGGCAATAAAACCTGAATGTTTTATAATTCGCTATTTTCATTGCCAACACCATCTTTGTAAGAAGATATAATCACCATTATGCACATGATTAAGGAGTACAAAAGGAAGAAGAAGAAGAAAAACATATGAAAAGATCAAAATCTGACGATGAAATCAGGCTGCAGGAGAATCAGGCGTCCTGGGAGTAGAAGTCGATGATCTCCTTGAGGTCTCGGTGGAGGAGGGAGACGGAGGAGCGGTCGTTGTGGCAGGCGAGCCAGAGTATGTGCTCGAAGAGGATGGCGTCGACGTCGACGAAGAGGGCCTTGCTCTCCTTCTTCCTCACCACCGTCTCCAGGAGCACCCGGAACGGGTAGGTGTCGAGCACGAGCTGGTCGACGGAGAACACCCGCCGCTCCTTCCCGACCAAGACCGTCACCGCCGCCGCCGGCGACGAGCAGGCCTCGTCGCCGAGGGAGCGGTAGCCGAGGCGAGACGGCGAGGTCGACGGCCACCGCAGGAAGACGCAGCAGCCGGCCATCTCCTGTGCTCTGCTTTCTTGAGCTTCTCTTGCACCTGTGCACGGTTGCAATGGCGTCGTGGGGTAGAAGAAGAGAGCGAACTTGTTTATATAACAGATCCAGATTTGGAGGATGAACGAACCGTTGCGTTGGAAGGATTTTGCAGATCAATCCTGGATCTCCTCAGAATTTCTCGTATAACCAACGTTTTTTTGGGCATCGATCGGAGGAGAGGTTAGCTTAATCTTACAAGCTGTACGTAAAACAGAAAAATCATTAACATATGATTAATTAAGTATTAACTACTCTCTATGTTTTAAAATATAAAGATTTCTAGGTTATTTAACAGAAATTAAGATTAAAAAAACTTTGGTGCCCCTTAAAAATTATAAAATATTAGAATAAATAGAGGTGAAAAGGTAAGTAGAGGTAAAAAATAAATAAATTTAAATGAAAAGTAATTGATGAGTGCTAGAAATAAATAAATAAATATAAATAATGCTAGAAATCCTTATACTGTAGAACAAGATTTGAATGCTATAGGTTTTTATATTTTGGAACGAATGGAGTATTACAAACTTAAAAAATAAATTTATTATTTTTTAAAAAAATTTCTATATATAAATTTTTTTAAAAAATAACTCGTTCAATATTTTGAGAATCATGCTGATCGTGAAAGAGAAAGTAGCTCATTCTAATAAGAAAAAAAACACAAAGAGAAATTCCAGCAGGAGAAGTGTTCAATTTCGGGGAAATAGAGGGCATATTTGAAAATTTGCAAGTGTTTTTCCATTGGATAGCCGTTTCAAATTCGCAGCTGCTCCGTCTCGGGATAGCCGTTGGACCTGGCTAGGCCCAGGACAGGAGATCGTGGAAAGGGATGTGCGACACGGCGGGTACATTGGACCCGGTCGCTGTGTCTGCCACTTGAGCTCTTATTCTGTTCCGTTTCCTCGTCGTTTTTTTAAGTGAACTGTATTATGTATCCGATAGAGTATCTTGTTTTACTTTATATTAGATTTAATATATATTTTTATTTTATACTGTAATATATCAAAATAAATTTTGCTTTACACTAGATTATATCATATAATTATACGACAATCTTATAAAATACGAGTAAAACTTATGAATCTTTTTAAATTTAAACTATGATTTATAAAGTTGTCTTTAGATTTTATAAAATTTGATAAAATAAAATTATATATTAAATCTGGTGTAAAATAAAACTAAGATACAATTTATCTTAGTGTAAAGTATAATTTACCTTTTTTTTTTCCGCTTCTCCTCACGAGCCGGCTTGATCGGCTCAAGAGTTCACCGCAAAACACAAACTCATCTCCACATTTGCCAGCGTCTCAACGGAGAGGGGAGGTGTGAACAAGTCAAACACCGGCACGACGGCGCCGGCCGAGGCGGCGGTCGAGGAGTAGAAAGAAGCTTCCGCTAGCTGCCCGAACAACGCGCCGTCCGGCCGGCCGCTCGACGTACGTGACGGTGGAAAAAAATAAAATAATAAATGTTCTATAGCATATATGAACTTTACGATTTTAGCTTAGGACAACATATAAAGTCAAGTTTTAAAAAAACACACTCTAGAAATTTGCTCGTGGACGTCGTCCCATTAATTTAACATTTTCGTCTAGATGAGAGGAGAGAATGTATGTGTATCTTGTTTTTTTAAGGAGTTAGGCCCATATATCAGTGAGATAATAGAGGGGATTCGGATGTGCTCGCTGGGCTTTCGGATGCTTGTTGCTGGTTTATCTAGTTCCTAGGTAAATCTACACGACTACACAGATACAGTGCATTTGTTGGTCTAGACGGCGCACTTGTCAATAAAAAGGTACAAACTTTGACTATCTGAAATTAAAATACATCAAGTAACTTCATTTTAAAAAAAGTTTTGGGTACATGTAATGCAAAACCCAAGTTTTTGCAACTAACCTCAACAAACCCATATATAAGCTCCATTCGGAAGTACAGTTTGGCTAGGCTAGTCACTCGTTTATCATAAGTACGTTTCTTAAATTGCTAAACAGTGTGTTTCGTAAAAAAATTTCTATACAGAGGTTTTAAAAATCAAATAAATCTATTTTTAAAATTTATAATAGTTAATACTTAATTAATTATGTGCTAATAGCTCACCTTGTTTTCTATGCCTCGAATGGAGCCATAGGCCGCTGCATAAACCTAAATTTTATTTTTTTACACAAAACACAAAGAAATTAGAGGGTTCAAAGTGTGCCAAGGGTCCACCTGACACTTAGAGAATTGTATTCCGTCTTAAAATATAATAACTTCTGAAGTTTAAATTTTGTTTAAAATATAATAATCTACCATCAGTTTTATTATCACTCTAACTAGTCTGGGTCAATATATCACACACCCCATAAGCCAAATAAATCTTTTTACCACTCTTTTTAAACCATCCGAGAACTAAAACTTACTGTGTGTTTTAGAACAGGAGTACCAACTACCAAGCACTTTGCTCTCGGACGCTGGCTGGTACGTCCCGCGTACGTGGCGCCTGTCTCGCACGCTTCTCTGCCCGTCTTGTTGGATGGAGGATGTGGGCTTCAAGCCTATTTTTGTTTTGTCCCCAACAAACAAATAGGATTAAAAATGCACGATCCACTAGTTCACAACAGACCGTTTGGGACCAGTTCAACACAGACCGTTTGAGGATAATCAAATATAGAAATAAAATGGGGTTCATGAGTTGATCAGTCAAGATGTAAAAATCTTTGTAAGCTCTAGTTTGTGTTTCAATCTGTACAAAAGCTTTAGCACTCATCTCTGTATATGCTTTTTCTAGCATCACCGCACATGTTTTGTACCAACTGAAGTAGGAAACTCAAGGATTGCCTGCTCAGTCCTTGTCTTGTATTGTTTCATTTCAGATCTAGGAAAAAAAGGTGCTTCATTAGGTTGCTAAACAAATCTTACAACCTATTTTATATCTATTGATCTGCTTTACAAGTCCAATGGAATATGAGATGAACTTGTAAGCAACTCACGAAAAAAATACTAAAAACTAGTGCTCTCTGAACAATGCATCTGATCTAGTTAGCATTGTTGATTTGTTTAAACTGCACTGTGACTCACAAGTTCTTGCAAACAAAATTAACTACAGCAACAAAGTTTAAACTGCACTGTAACTCTCTATGATTAGTGTTATGAAAAAGGTTAGCTGGTACTATCCCTGTGGCATTTGATAATTATTTGTGTAAAGTACGACTAATTTAATGCAGTTTTGATTCAGTGAACCCTGTCACCAAGAAAAAGACACGCCCATAAAAAAAGATCACTCTCTTCTAGACTCAATCTAGTCGAATTAACTGACCACTACATTATATAACTGCTGCTTTTTAGTATCAAACTACCAAAATATGAAATTCAGATGCTTCATTTAGCTGGTGGTAAGAGACTGCAAAACACATTAACAGATGACAAGAGTCCCAACTCGCTCATCTTCTTCTAATAGAATATATAGCTAAAGATAAATTGAGCCCTCTTAACAGATGTAGGTAAATTACGTTCAGAAAAACTCAGGGGATGAAGATTGATTTTCTCCACATACCGTGAAAAATGTCCTGAGCTTCAGATGCATTTGAATTCGCTGGCATAAACATCATGGAAGTTTCGAAGCCAATCTCCCTAAGGGAAGATTAAGGTCAGTACGTTAGCAAAGAAATGACATAACAAACTAAGTAAATGCCAGAATTAAGAACTTGTAGTACATAACCTAATACCCACTGTTTGATATTCAGGCAAATCAGTAAAGAAGTCATCTGAACTAAGTACTATTAGTGAACTTAATAAACTAAGTACTATTAGATGACAAAACTAAGAAAAACCCCTCCCATTGGTCAATATGTGCTAATTTAATGAAATGATTGAACTAATTTATGCCATATGGTTGAAATTTAAACTATATCCTGTTATTCCATTGTTCTCATTTATCAAAAGTAAAAAAAACATGATAGAGAATTTAGTGAACTTAATGACCTAAGTATAATTACTAGAATTCTAAAAAAAATACAAAACTAAGTACATGACTGAAGTAAGAACTTGTAGTACCTAACCTTATACATGTTGTCTAAAATTTTAACAAAACTAAGTATACGACTAAATTAAGAACTTCAAGTATCTAGACAAATACTGCGAGCTGACATTTCAACAAAACTAAGTACATAAGTGAAGAACTTGTAGTACCTAACCTAATACCTTATGTCTAAAATTTAAACAAAACTAAGTATATGAGTACATTAAGAATTTCAAGTACCTAACCAAATACTGCTAGCTGAAATTTCAATTAACCTCCATGGTTCTGCTCAATCAAGAACTCAATTAACCTACATGACATGTCAGAGCTAACTCAACCGAGACTTATAATTTGCAATCAATTTGATGGAGAAGGAAGCTGAACATAACCCATAGATTTAAGCCGCACTTTGCTAGAATTTACCCCTGCACTTTTTGTAGTCATCAATTAGTGGACTTATGAAGCTTCTTCAGGCCTACAACAATTAAGTACAAAACTAAGTACTATTTGTATCTGACAAAACTCAGGGGTGTGAAGATAGATTTTTCTCCACATACTGTGAAAAAAAATCCTAGGCTTCAGATGAATTAGAATCTGCTAGCATGAACGAATAGCATCATGGAAGTTTCCGAGCCAGTTTCCGTAAGAGAAGATTAAGGTCAGCACATTGGCGACAGAAATGAACTTAATGAACATAGACACAGTGGCGGTGAATCAAGAAAATAGTCAGCTTATGAAATTTTACTGAAATCACAAATATTAAGCACTGTGAGGTGGCTGGAAAAAGTGGCAACGTACATGATCATGTTAGCAATTAGCAGAAGAGTTCCAATGGATGATCAGCCAAATCCTAACACAACAACAAATTTGCATATCTGTCAAATTTAATAACTGAACTAATCAAACTCAGTGCTAACAAAACTAACATCTACAGGCTGATATTTGCTAACAAAACTAACCTGCATTTTTAGCCTAAAAAAACATAGCCTACAAAACTAGGCATTTTTAGCTAATAGCTAACAAAACACTATCTAATGACTAAAACTACTATATTTCAAAATGTACAATTACAAAATCAATGTTACTAGGTACTGACTAGCTGACAAATCAATGTTAGTTGAAAACAAAACTAAAAATGACAGAACTACAAGGCACTAATAAATCCAAGTATTAGCTAACCAAACTAAGTCATGTTTAGTAGAATTTTCAGATAGAATTCATTTTTTTCACACTAGAATAGAATTAAGATAGATGTCAATAAAAAAATTACCAAGGTTTTACACATTGAAAATTTATTCTAGATGATTGAAATTTATTACTAGGCACTGTTAGTAATATTAGTATATGACAATATTAGGTTGTGTAAGTCGAAAACAAAACTAAGTAATGTTAGTCAAGGCAACTAGATGATTAAAGTTTGCTAACAAAACTACTCATTTTCAGTGAGAACAGAACAACTTCTCTGGTAGCTTAATTAACAAAACATATCAGTAGGAACTGAAAATTTATTCTAGATGATTGAAATTTATTACCAGGCAATGTTAGTAATATTAGTAGCTTCACAAAACTAGGTTGTGTTAGTAAAAACTAGTACATGACTACTAAATAATTGAAATTTGCTAAGACTAGTTATTTGGAGAGAGAACAGAACAGAACATTAAGGCCCCATGAAGAAGGAAACATAGCTGTTGTAGGTTATTTTACCAAAGGTGAAATTTAAACAAAACTAACAGATTCTATTTTAGTAGCTGCTTTTTCAGACAAAACAAAGTTATATTAGTATATGACAGAAAATTAAATGGGTGAGAACAAAAGGGAAAAGGTGTTTAAACATATATATACCTTCTTAAGTATAATAATATCGTCAGTATCTGATCCACTGGATATAGGTTCACTTATTGCACCTCCTTCATGAAATGAGCAATGTTTCTGTTTAAAAATGTAAGCCAAAAAATTACCAGTTCCGGATAAGCAAATTAATATGACGCTAACACACTGGGGGTGTAATATAGAAAAAAATAGTGCCATGGAAGTATTATATTTGTTCTGCCATGTATCTGAATTCCGATGAGGAATACAGCTCAGGGGATCCTGGAAAAGCTAAAGAAGGAACCTAAACATGTTCGAGAAAACAAAAAATCATGGACAGTGCTTTGTGTCTGCTGCAAAATACACGGCGCTTGCAGCTTATTGTTCCCAAAGCTAAGGAACTAATAGAACATGGATTTTAGTGTCTGCATTTGGGAACAAATAAAAATATACAAAGGAAAAATTCAAAAATGGTGACCCCTACAGATATAACAACAGATGTTGAAGCTTAGCAATTCAAAACAGTAACTAGCGACTAGCATGTAATGCATGGCAAGGAGATACTCCTCATGCATGAGACTTCAAAAAAGAATTCCTATTATGAAAACTTACTTCAGATTTCAAAAACAAAAATTATCAACAAACTATATCATAGCTAATAGAGTGTTCAATAAGCAATCACTTTTGAGCATGTCTATGATAATGTAAAGATACAAGAGAATGCACGAAAATGATATGGATACAATATTCAATCATGGGTGAGCTAGTTTCCATAAAAAATGACAATGGATACAATATTCAATCATGGGTGAGCTAGTTTCCATAAAAAATGACAATGTAATGCACAGAGCCTAGAAAATGCTTGGATTGTTGTATACCTCTTGTACCACAAATTTAGTTTCTATAGGTACATCAATATTTTGCAGATAATAGCTAGGTACTGCATGCCAACATCATGGGAAAATAATGACTAAAAGGTCAACTATCCTATGTTTTTTGAATCAATAAATTCATCAACTAACAGAAAAATATGACACAATATGGATCTGCATGTCAACAAAATCAGACCGGGGTTTTTGGCCACACATGTTGATGCACACACAGATCGAAAGAGGCCTAAAAACGCTTCTAAAATACGAATTTCTGAAACCTATGTTAAACAAAAGGTCAAATCGACATAATAGAGAATATGGAATCCGACTGCAAAAATAGTAAGCTCGCTCATAGTGTGGATCTGACGAAAACCCCTTTCCCTTGCTGGTTCAGATATCGTGAGCTTCAATCCGAGATCCGGCAGATATGTATTGGCCATCTCGCCCTCCCGTGTGACAACAGCCATTGATGCATCGCCGTCCCCCGCGGAGAGTTCAGAACACCCCTCGACGCCGACCGCCGGAGCCACCGCGATTACCTCCCTGACCACCCTTTGAAGAGACATCCTAACCTCGGCAACAGAATAGATCGAGGGGGCTTTGCAGAGGGCTCCGTGTTTGCCGGAGGGGGCGCCGAAATCACGGGCTCCGTCCGCCGGAGAGGACGAGGGCATCACGGCCACGCTGCCCCATCGCCACCGCCGAGCGCCGCTTCTCCTTCTCTGCGTGGAGGAGAAAATTAGTGAACGCTAGTTTGAACAGTTGCTTGGACGCGTGTATGGCTGAAACGAAGACACGCGCAGGGGTGCTCCGTTGCATCCGGGCTGTACGGGAATAAAACGGGCTCAGACCGGAATGTCTTGAGAAGGCCCAGTAAGAGCAACACGAATCTTGATGACATCCGATGGCCACAAAAGTCGGCTGAAAAGGAGAAAATTTCTAACCGGCAAACAAATAGCAAATCCCAAATTTTAAATAGATAAAAAATTAGCTTCAATCGAAACAAGCGAATAGCCTCTTGTTTTCAAAAGAGAAAAAAAAAAAAGAGATAGAGAGCAGGAGGAATAGAGTCGCCAAGGTATCCATCCAAATCCAACCAATGGCAGCAGTCTCTTCCTTGGGCTTCGCCAGAGTCGTAGCCGGCTCCCATGCAGCCTCCGTCATCCTGCAGCCACCTACAAGAACAGGTATCCTTCCCAAATCTCCCCCTCTCTCTCCCGTTGCACAATAGAGATTCTCGCTGTTGCTCCTATGTAGATTCCTCATTCTTCAGTTCTTGCTCCATTTTGCATAGAATTAGTCCTTGCAATTATATCTGCAAACAAAATCCAGATCCACAGTCCGGTCGAAAGCTCCCATCTTTTGTTGTTAGGGTATATCTATGTGTGTATGTCCAGTGTGGGTACTTAATCCTAACCCATAATTCAAGATTGATTTCTCGAGACTCGCTCGATTTGCAATCGGACAAGTGAATATCCCCAATCTACCGTTAAGTTCTTGATTGCGATATTGACTTTGTGTTGTTGGGGTTTTTTTTGGTGCAGCATTAGCTTCAGCTCTCTCCCATTCTATCAAGATGTGCGCTTCTCCTGCCTCGCCGTCGGAGTCAAAGAAGACCGTCTGGGTGTGGACAACAAACCGGCAGGTGATGACAGCAGCCGTGGAAAGGGGCTGGAGCACTTTCCTCTTTGGATCCAAAGATCTTGGCAAGGATTGGTCATGTGAGAGCAATTTTCCTTATAGCGATGTTAGGTTATTAGCTAGACAAATAATTTTGAATTTTTTGGATAGATCAAGGCCCAGTTTTACTAAACTTTAGAGGTTTTAGAAGTTTGAAGAAATTACAGACATTTCACTGATGATTTGGTATAAGAGGGAACAAATCTTCGTAGGCATTGCTCTCCTTTAAACTAGGGCAATATAATCATATACTTGATAGTGCGCTTCAGTGAGTGTGCATGCAGTTTTCTTAAATTTCTGAAAGTCGACTGTTCCTTTTTCTTTGGCATCACAGCAACTGCTTGCATCAATCCTCTTTTTATTGATGGCCTGGAGATATTCGATAAGCAAAATCAAAAGGTTGCTGTAATTTCCGAAGTCTCTTCCCCAAGAGAGCTCGAACTCATACAACCAGACAATGTGGAAGTAGAAAACATTGTAATAGATTTCCGCGGTGGTTGGCAGGTTAGATAATTGAACTTTGGACTATCAGCAAATTACTTCCATGACATATGCATTAGTTTCAATTGTCATAGTGAGATGAGGCATCATACTTGCCTTTTTGTAATGCTATGTTCTATGCTGTTTAGTCATCTTGAGTGTCTTTTTGTTTGTGTGAATAACTTAAATGAATTTTATCAATGGTATGAATGAGTGTGCATAAAGCAGTAAACTTTTTTCCTGAGTTGTTAGGGCTATTGGCTTGAGATGCTTTATTGTTTCATATTTGACCAGCAACTTGCAAACACTTTACGAATGCCAAGAGGCATTAACAGGTGCCTCCTTTGTCCTTCCAAATTTCATAGGTTATACCAGCAGAAAATATAGTTGCAGCATTCCAGGGATGTAGGGGAACTGTATTGGCTGTTTCAACAAACTCAACTGAGGCCCAAGTTTTTCTTGAGGTAACTATCAGGAGATTTCAACATACAATAAAAGTTCCTGCACTAATTATGTATTGTGTGTGAAGTTTCTTGTTTCTGGCTACTTGCTCTACAGGCCTTGGAGCTAGGGCTTGACGGAGTTATACTTAAAGTAGAGGACATGGATGATATTATCAAACTCAAGGTAATTTATCACAATTCTTTTCAAATTTATTTGGTTTTTAACTATTAAAACCCTGTGTGGGTACTATGGTCTTGTGTACAGAGGCACATATCGTGGTATATCGTATATATATGTAGATACCTAGATCTAAGTGTGAAAATGACATCTCTTGTTATTGCTAATGATTATCATTTATCTGATTGTACGATTCACCGGATGTTTGTCTGTTCCCTCCTTTAATCACTCAGGATTATTTTGACAGAAGGAACGAGGCAAAGAGCCAGTTACTGTTGACAAAGGCTACTATGTCAAAGGTTGAAGTTGTTGGTATGGGTGATCGAGTTTGTGTGGATCTTTGCAGTATGATGCGACCTGGTGAAGGCCTTCTGGTTTGTGTATATTTCTCACTTCTTCACTGTAGGTACCAATTAAACTAAATAAAAAAAAATGAAAGTCTAAAATATATCCTGCTGCACAGAATTGGTTGAAATCATTCCACATGAATGTGCCATTATGCCACCAATGGAAATGCATAGCATTTTACCTGTTCAAGCATCCATGTGTACTACATCACCAGTCTACCTGCACATGATATTTTATTTTCAGGTTGGCTCCTATGCAAGAGGAATGTTTCTTGTTCACTCTGAATGCTTGGAGACAAATTACATTGCAAGCAGGCCTTTCAGGGTCAATGCTGTAAGATATCAACAATTTATGTTGCAATAAGCTGTTGCAGGTATCGCAATACAGCAAAGACTAATACAAATCTATTTGCTCTCCATTCAGGGGCCTGTTCATGCATATGTTGCAGTCCCTGGTGGCCTAACTAGCTACCTCTCAGAGCTGCAATCAGGTCGGGAAGTAATCATTGTTGATCAAAATGGTTTGTGGCGCACTGCAATTGTTGGTCGTGTTAAGATTGAATCAAGGCCTCTAATCCTTGTCGAAGCAAAGGTACATAATTAACAACGATCTTCCTTCAAACGATAACTGTACATTCACTGTCAATTTCATGGCGTATGGGTTTGCTGCAGGAGAACTGTGGAGATGACACTTACAGCATTTTCCTGCAAAATGCAGAGACAGTTGCACTTATCACTCCTGAAAAAGGTAAGCCCATAAGAACACATGTTTAAGATAGGACAGTAAATTTCTTTTTTGAGCTGTAACTCTAACAAGCTATATATTTCTGTTATGTCTGAATGATGCTAATCAGTACTGATGCAAACGTTCTCTTGAGTTCTCAAATGCAATCCTAGATTTAGCTATATCTACAATACCATGTGATTAGTATGCAATCCATTCAATCAACTTACTCAGGGACTGATTGTCCAATGTAGGATCTGGTGGAAGAACTGCTATACCTGTGACTTCACTGAAAGTTGGTGATGAAGTTTTGGTGAGGAAACAGGGTGGTGCCCGTCACACTGGAATAGAGATTCAGGAATTTATTGTTGAGAAATGAGAGGCCACATCAGTTGCCTGCTAGTCAGGCTAGCACTGCTGTTTTTGTTCTTCTCCACAAACAAATCTTTTTGCTAATTCATGGGAGTGAAAATTTACACCAACTTGTGACGGGGCCTACCTGAATTCGAGCTATGTACATCTGAATATAACTTTTTAAGTCAAAGATGAAATTTCAATTTGGATGTGAATTGATCTGATGGGTATCATTGTCTGGTTGGATCACATCATTACGCTATGGGTAGTCAGTCCTTTTCAGCTGGTTATTTCTGAACCAGTAAAATTGGCAAATCTCTTTCTGGAAAACAGTTCCGTCAGAATGTGTGCATCTACATGATGTTCAAAGGGGAATTGTCCGATGTGACTAGAAAAGAGCATGATTCTATCAGATAACTTCTTGTCTCAAATCAACTGCTGAGAAAGCCTGGAAAAATGTCTAATTCAACAGTTTGTCATCTTCACAGTGAAGGACACAGTGAGTACAGTTCTCTGCATCAGGATCCCAGCATGGCCGAAAGCAGCGGAAAGCAAAGTCAAGGAGAAGAAATGCAAGGGGAGTATAATAGCAGCATGAGCCAGGCACCAGAATTTGGCACCCATTATCTTGGAAAACGATTTACATCATAATGGACGTCAGATTCTCATGTCACACAGACAAAGAAACATCACTAGAAAAAGAAGCTTCCTCGCAAAAAAAGAAAAAAGAGAAGAAAAAAAAACACTGAATACATAACAAACTATACAGCCGTACAGATAGAGGACCTCTTCTATGTTGTAGTTCTAGTGCACTTTTGCAGACCTATATGCTGGCAATGGGGATGCTGCTCCTCCAAGTGAGCGCCGTGGTGATGGCTGGATTCTCATTGGTGACTTGGGGACGGCATTTGAGGTCCTCCGTATGTCAACCTGTGGTGATGCCATATTATATTTGGAGTCCTGCAGCTGCTCCAGCTCTTCCAAGACCTCAGACATCCGAGGACGCATCTTGGCATCATTGCAGATGCATTGCAAGGCGATGTTCGCAATGGCATGGGCACCTTTCTTCGGATATTGGCCTCCCAGCTTTGTATCCATGACACGGTACAGCCTACGCTTGTCGCCCAAGTGGGGTTTGGCCCAGTCAACTAGGTTCTGCTCTATGCCTGGTTTCGATTTGTCCAGAGCCCGTCTTCCTGTGAGCAACTCAAGCAACACCACCCCAAAGCTGTAGACATCTGCCTTTGCAGAGAGGCGACCTGTAAAGTTTTTTAAGTAACATGAGAATGGGTCGCTCCAGATATAAACCATACATATATATTTAATTGCTATCCACTGCATGGTTTTGTCAACACATGTACAGATGTACTATAATTCCTGCAATCCAGGAATAATATATCAAGCCATTGAATAGGTAGGATGCAGAATTCCAAGGTGATAAGATGCTTTATGCAACAAGATAAATCCCAGTCAGCTTGGGAAACGTAAAGCAATGACACCGATGTTTCAGCAGCAATATTTTTAGATAATTCAAAGCAATGACTTGGGCGCCTGTCAGTGGCATGTCTGCCATTACCTAGTTTAAACTGATGATATAGCAGAGAAAAACAAGGCCTCATTTTCATAATTTATTCAAAACAAAGAATGATAATTTCACCTGTCGCAATGTACTCTGGCGCTGCATATCCGTGAGTGCCCATGACCTGTGTGGAAACATGGGTCTTATCCCCAGTAGGACCTGCTTTTGCTAAACCAAAATCCGAGAGCTTTGCGTTAAAGTCCTGCAGCCAACCAATGGAAAAGAGAAGTTGAAAGAAATCTCAACGAGCTATACATGGTTGATGATAAGAGTCAAAATTAACATGCAAGCATACCGAATCAAGGAGAATGTTTGATGCCTTGAAATCACGATATATAACTTGGTTCTCAGCGTCATGCAAAAATGACAAGCCCCTAGCAGCACCTATAGCTACCTTGAGCCTTATTGCCCATGACAAAGGATCAGCACCTCTTCTGAACAGATGATTCTCCAAACTTCCCTTAGGCATGAACTCATACACCAGAAGTCGGTTATCGCCATCAGAGCAATAGCCAATGAGCTTAACAAGATTCTTGTGGTGAAGTTGGCCAAGGTAGTTAACCTCTGTCTGCAGTGTAAAAATAGAAATAAGAGATCATGAAATATATTTCTTAAAAGAACAGCAGAAAATAGTGATGGGTAAAATGCTGAGCTTACCAGCCATTCCTTGTGCCCTTGGAAACCTTCTGGTTTAAGCTTCTTGACAGCAACAACCATACCACTTCCTGGTTTTGAAGGAGCAAGCGTGTGTTCATCAATCCAACCTTTGTAGACATGTCCAAATCCCCCTTCACCAAGAAGACTATCCGGTCGGAAGTTCTTTGTCGCATTCTTTAGATCATTGAACGAGAAGGCCTTCAAATTCGAAGATGACAAGATTTCACCTTCTGTCCGAGGAGTAGGAAGCTCACTTCTGTCCTTCATAGATGGCAGAGTCAAAGTTGAGCGACTTGAGTTGCTCTTAAGTGTGGAAGGGACAGACGATAAACTTGTTTTGCTGGTCACTTTTGATGGGTCTGTTATCTCAACAAGAAATGAATGGAATGTGCATAAGAACAACTTGCTGTTAAATGTATCATTTGCTAATGTGAAATTAAAAAATATATCCATAAGCATCACTCCTGTTCAAATCCAATCAGAACTCTGCATAGGTATGGTCAGGTCTGCCAAGTCAGATTTACCATTTTCCTGCCATTCATCTAAATAAACTAACCAACTACCTTTTTACAACCATTGAAGCTATGACATTTCAACGAACACGATTTCTATGCTCTATATGAGTCTTTCTTTGGTCCTTTGGAGGTATCAAGAGGTGTACGTACCTCATAGTGTTAGTCTGGGCCTATTAATACCAAAAATTCCTTTACCTCCCAAGGACCAGAGAAAACCTAATTTTTTCCCATGCATCACAACATGCCATGCTTTGCTTATCCTACAGAAGTGAAAAAGAGGAACTAAAACAGAATTGAAGGTGCACAAAAGCAACAATTAACAAGCTAGGCTAAAAAATATCCTGAAAAAAAAACTACGCCAAATGGTATAACTAGTTCCAGAACACATACTCTGATCTTAAAATTTATCTTCCACATAGGTATACTAATCTCAATTCAACACACAATAAATCCCCAAGCTAGTAGGATAGGTAACCCAACACCCCAAGCAACCATACCAGCTTTACAACTATGATAGAAAACTGACAAATATATACAGAACAAACTTGGAATTTTGATGAAGACAGTGTTAAGGAACTTACAGGCACCATTGTTCATGCTGTGATCCACCCGTGCCGTGATGTCCATGCAATTCCCCATATCTCTCGTGCCCTCCTTTTGCCTCGTTCTCTATCTACTCAACCAAATTACCAGCCACCCATCCACTTTGTGCCTTTGCTGCAATCCTCTTGGGTTCTGCCCCAAGGATCCCCAAGTCAAGTAAAACCTTTGGCAGGAAAGTTCTCTCGAGGCAACTTTTTACAGCAAGGGAGGGCCAATAATGCAAGGAATCAAGAGGAACAGGGGCTCCAAATGAGCCCAAAAACGGCCAACGAAGCAAGAACTGACCAGCCAAGCCCCAAAGGTCCAATCTTTGCGAAGTTTGGATCGAGCTCGACCACCAATTCTGAGGAAAAAATCCGCAGAGCGCAAGAGACAAACGGAGCAAAGAACCAACCCCCGAAAGTCAACTCAAACCTGCACGCACAACCAGCTCAGGCTGAGCTCTCCTCCTCCGAGCTGACCAATCGCTCGCGAAAAATATCCTGCCTTTTGATCGACTCCCGCGCACTGCCTCACGGGAGGAAAGAAACAACCCAATCCGCAAGAAGGGCATCCAAGAAACGAGCCACAGAAACTCTCCAGCCAGAGTCCTCTCAGCTCAAGTCGACCCGGGTTAAAGCTAGCTGTGGCTGCCACGCCCTCGGCAAGAGGCGCACACGGAGGAGAAGAGAGGGACGCACGAAGGCGAAGGCAAGGTGGATGGCTTTGAGACCGCACGGAGCTGGAGGAAGGGAGCGAGAAGAGACGGAGAAAAGCGGCAGAAGCAAGCAGCCGCAGCCAGCCAGCCAGCCAGCTACTGACCAACCTAAACATACTACTACTACGACCTCAGGTGGAAGAAAAAAAAGAAAGTGTGAATGAATGAGAGGCGGTGGGCTCTCTCTCCTCCTTTCTCACTTGAACACTTCTCCCTCTTCGGTTGTTCCTCCATCGGGGAGATTTGCATGTACATCCTCATACTATTAGGATATTTTACATATACCCCTGTTTGGTCTATAACTTGTTGATACATGAAACCCCGAGCATTGCTACGAAAATATTGTATGTAGAAATAGAGTGTACGGTTGATTTGCTTTGTAGGTAGATTGCATAACTTTATCCAATTTGCACCTTTCGATCCATCATCCAAAAAGGATAGAAAAAATTGGGACGGTGAGTTTCATGTTAGAACAGAGAAATTTGAATCATTAATTGACCATCAACTGCTAAAAATAATTGAGATGATGTGGCTTGAAAAATGAGAATTTGGATCTAGATTAATTATCCAGTGGTTTACAATAATATTAAGGTGATATAGCTTAATAAGAGAAGAGAAATAGCATTACCTACAATTAGAGTAATTAGACTGTATAGTGGCCTAGCGGGGAACAAGTAGATAGGGTACATCCTCGTAATATTTTGATATTTTGCATATACCCTTGTTTGGTTAGTGATCCAGTGGATATACCCCTTGGGTTTTTTTTCTGAACATTGGATGGTTGCAGAAGCAAGGTGTGCTCTTTTATGCGAAATCAAGCAATCAGCAATGTGTCCCCTTTGCTCTTATTATCTTAAATCATGGTTATCATCATAACTTCTTTATTGGTACTATGTTTAATTAAAAAAATGCATAGTTGCACTCTGAATTACTAGTGAACTAGAAGTACTAACACAAGAAACAGATGAGTAATAACCAAACAATCACACTGAAATCTATGTTAGTTGCTACTAATAAGAAAGAAGTTGCTTTAAAGAGTATAATCATGCACATGCAGCAAGTAGACCTGAACTTCATGATTTCTATTCCTCCTTGAAAATAAATAAGCAGAAACGCAAACTTATGCGCATATCAATAGCTTTAGCTTATTCTTTCCTATACTGTTTTCTATATTCAACAACCTTATCGCATCGCTTTTTAATAGTAGTCCTAGTCCCCTATACTAATTAAGAAGTCGAGAATCTGACTCTGCCACTTTTCTTTTCTTTCATCAGTTTCCTGTCCTTGTTCTTTGTCTCTCTTGCAAGCAGTCTCCAGTTTTCTGCAGCTGTTGGTCGCTTCATAGTATCTTCCAGTTCCATTCATCATTTCATTCGGTAGACAGACACATGCTTAATTAGTTGGAAATGCGTAAACCAGTTTAATGCTTCCATCCTGACAGAAAAGCAGGAAATTTGTTTGATTTGGAATATTACTAGTAGTACTTATCAGAGGTGTCGTTCAGTTGTTGGTACTATCAGATTTGCTGGGAAGCCAAGATATTTAGCTGCGCGGGTCTCGTGTGATCCGGATGCTGACTTCCTAGCTAACATCTGTCTATGCAATTATTCGACCGATAACTGTTTGGAAGTGGCATCTACCGGTTTATCAGTATCCAGATGTGTTAAGACTTTCAGAGATGCATGGATCAGTCAGCATCAGATGCATTTATGTGCAGAAAAACTCCTTTGTTTCTGTCGCCGCCTGACACTGACAGGCAGAGTCAATGGAACAATTAGATAATGCTCACCTCTAAGTTACAGATTGTCAAAGCATTTACACTTGAAACATGCGATGCTCTTCGTCATATAGATTGTAGGGTTGGTTGACCTGATTATGACTGACGAACATTGTTGGACCTCGTAATGACTTTGTTGTTGCAGCAGCCTCAGTTTTCACAGATGCAATGCATCTGTACTGCTACCGCTGCTCGTCTTATCCACCAATGGAGGAAGAACAATCTGTTACATGTACCAAGCCATGGTGCCGGAAAAAGTAGCAGCACGACCAGCCAGATTTCGTTGTTGATGTTAATGATCTGCTTGCAGCCTGCACGTATATCGTACAAATAAGTTGAAGCAGTCCACTCCATTCCTATCATCATCTGGACTGTACAACACACTGAAAAATGCAGAGCACAGAGAAAGTTGTATAGCCGGAGTGCTAGAAATGATTCTTAGCAAGTGATGCTTCTTTTTTTTTCAGAGAGGGAACAACAAAATTATCTTTTGTTTGCAGCCACAAACTGATCGGCACTAAAAGGCACAAATATACTGACCTATTTCTATTCCCTTCTCAGTTTTATTCTACTAGGTGATGCGCTGTCGCCTTACCTTTTTTTCCTTCAACTTGTATGCACGCAAGGGGAGGACAGAAACAGATTGGGATACTGCTTGCTTTGATTCTTGTTTCGTTTTGGTCCCGTAGTCACAAGGTAGCAGTACAGAACAGTATTGTGGGATCGTATGACTGTTATGACAACACTAGCAGTCGCCATGGTGCATGAATCAACCGATCTCATACAAACCTGAAATCTGTGTCTGACAGAGACATGACTTGTTCTTCAGAAATGGTTTGTCAATATATATTTTTTTATATAAAAAAGAAGTGTTCTTCAGGAAATTACACTGAACCTGAAGAAACAAACATTGTGTTCCATTGTGTTCATGTCGAGTCAGGGGGAGCAGCAAGAATCAATTCCAACTACCAGCTGAATACTAGTACTGCTACGGCCTGATCCGTTGAACTGAGCTCTATCTAGTCTACCACTACTTCCATGTGCTGATATGTCAGCCAACAATTCAAAGTCTGAAATTCTCCATTCCTCATCCACTGCTAGACGGAGTCAACGAAAAAAGTTTCGGATATTCCGCACGGGTGAAAGAGAGGATATGGACGAGAATTCATCAAGTTCTAGAAGACGGAGATTGCAGAATTCTTCTGCCTGCAAGAATCTTCCTAGGTTGTCATCTCTCTCTCATCTCCAACACAGAATTGCTGCAACAGCATTACAAAAATAGCCGATAAACAGTTGGCTTATTGGTGTTTAACTCATCTTATTACAGTATCACTGTCACTGTCTCAGCTGGTAGGTTGGATGATACAGTAGATCGAGTTGAGTTAGGCAGCGATGCACTACTTCCATGTCCATAGTGAAGACTGTACTGCCTTGCTCTGTTCAGACAAAATTCATATGAACAGCAAGCTCAAAGGTGCTTTGCTTTGCTTAGTCAAATCCATAAAAAGAAGAGATTAAACAAAGCGTCAGAGATAAGCTAAACAACTCACCATTTACAGGCATTGACAAGTCGATGTGGAGCTCAAAGGGAGCATTAATCCAAAGCATTCCAAAATCCAAAGCTTTTCGACACACCGCACCATGCAGTTGACATTGCAGAATCACCACACAAGGAGGGGAAAACTAATGGAAAGAAAAGAAGGAATCAAAGAAAGCGAGAGCTTGATCTAGCTGAGCTAGCCATGGTAGACCGTTCCACTACCACCGGCCTGGCAATGACTGACACCCAATCATATGAGCATCTTCGCTTGCCATTGCCAAGAGAATTGCCACAGACACACATTTATATACAATTTTTTCTAGATTGTGCAAGAAGAATCTGCTTTTTAAAGTGGAGTAAAAGTTAAAGGTATTTTTAATTACAAATCGTTGCAGGAATCAAATTCTGGTAGGTGTTCTCCTCGAAAAAGAAAAAAAGAGCGTCCCAAAGGAGATCAAATGGCACGGGCGGCCATATTCCTGACTGGCCCACATACAATTCGCAGAAGCAGATCAGCTATATGGGCCTACCTATATGGGCCGCTCGTGCGTCGCAGTTAAGTTCCGGCCCAACAACCGTGGCCCGAACGGAGGTTCGTCGAGATATAGAACTATAGAAGGATATTCGATCTCTCTCGAAGTTCGTCAAGACGTCGAGATGATTAGACTCATCAAGATCAGAAGGCTCCGTCTTTACAAGACAAATAATGAAGAGTACACGTACAAGCAAAACAATGGCCTCCAACTATGGTAGCTAACCTCACGGGCTGCCGGAGAGGGAGCCCTCGGCGGCGGCCATGGAGCGGCAGTAGTCGGCGACCTCGCGGAACCTGGGTACGCTCCTCAGGTCGACCTTGGTGCCGTCCTTGAGGGTGATGACGATGTCGCCCCACTCGCCGATGAACCTCGGCACCACCACGACGGACATCACCGACGAGTAGGGGAAGTCGGTGCGGTCGGCGCCGGACAGCCCGGAGATGACGGTCACGCGGCGGGAGGTGAAGCGGTACCGGAGGATGAAGGCGCGGGACACGGCCGCCAGCGTGAGCGGCAGCCACAGCAGGGTCAGCCCGAGGAGCAGATTAGCCACCAGGTCGCCGTAGTGCGCGCCGCCGTCGAAGTACACCGTCTCGGCGCCTCCGCTGCCGTCGGCCGCGCCCACTCCTCCCGACGCCGCGGCCCGCGCCACGACCAGGCGGCCGGAAGCCCGCGCCGAGCGCCTGAGGCAGGCGGTGTTCGAAAGAGCGGAGGCGCCTGCCGGAGTCGCGCTCGTGGACGACCGGAGAAACGCAGCGGTGGCCGCGGCGGTGGACGGCAGCGACGGCGGCATGGTGTTCGTCCGGTGCGTTATCTCTCGCTGGTGGTGGAGGGAGGCGTGGGGGCTCTCGGTCTTTTGGTGGTGGTGGCTACTTGTGTGTGCACGAGTGGGACACGTGGCCGAACTGAGTTGCTACACGTAGGCTTCGTATACCCATGGCCTCGTGGAGTCGTAGGGAGTTCTGTGGGCTGTGTTTGCTTGTCCGTTGCAATATCTTTACAGATTTGGGCCTGAACTTCACCACAAAGTCACAATTTTATCAAAAAATTGGGCCCAGAAAAGGTTTTAGATTGGAAACTGAATACATTTTTTTTAAAAAAAAGGCAGAAGAAATCTCGCAAGAAAAGATCAAACGAGAGAGAGGAACGGAAAAGGGAGGAACTACTACCAACTCCAACTCCCAACTCCAGGAGATGGAATTCAAAAAGGAACTGAACCAAAAAGGAAGCACCTCGCACAAGGAACCGAATCATCGTCTCCAGGAGTAGTATTTCACTTTTATATTTTTTTTTACCCACATTATAGAAAGCAGTACCCATTCATCGCAATAGATAGTACTCTCTTTATTTCCTGTTTGGCGCCCTTGATTTTTAGACTTATGTTTAATTATTTATCTTATTAAAAAATTTTATGTAAATATATAAAAAATATAAGTTATGTTTGAAATATATTTAATGATAAAATAAATCATAATAAAATTATTAATAATTATATATTTTTTAAATAAGACAAATAATCAAATATAATTCTAAAAATCAACCGCATCAAACATTAAAAAACAAATAGAAATAGCCTGTCATTCCTAGGTAATCATCATCGTCATCTGCACTGTTTCAGATACCATCGTATTATCATCCACCCAAGAAGGTGGATGCATGCAGTGAAGTGAAGCAGTAGTGTGCCACAACTTTCCATCACAGATCATTGGTAAAGTGACAAAAGTTCATCAACAGTAGTATCATCAGCAGCGAGCGAGCGTGATTGTCAGAGACCGACCTGCAGAAAAGAAAACTACTGCTCCATCCATTCCAAAATATAATAATTTTAAACATTTAAAATTTATCTTAAAATATAACAACTTATGCACCTATATCCTCTTTTCACTAATATTAGACTTTCAACATAAAAATTTTTTCACCTACTTTTTTTTAATCAATTACAATCTCTTTTCATTTAATTTTAATAATTTTTTTAATATCTATATTTAACTTAAAACTACTTATATTTTATATTTTTTATATTTTAGAAAGGATGGACTAGGTTACGACCAAAGCTCAAGCGCCCAACCCCAACT
The DNA here is from genome assembly GCA_003991445.1 of Oryza meyeriana var. granulata. Lineage (NCBI taxonomy): Eukaryota > Viridiplantae > Streptophyta > Magnoliopsida > Poales > Poaceae > Oryza > Oryza meyeriana. Next base: position 112,500 of record RYFJ01001306.1, on the reverse strand, counting down.
GCAGCCAGGTATCCGCGAAACCGCGACTCGTCGTAGCAGTATGCAAACGCGCGGGCTCCTGCAGCTAGCTATCTAGCCAGCGAACCCGCGCAGGCAGGCGACATCTCCCTGCACGCGCATGTGCGCCACACCTGTCGATCTCCCCGTCCTTGCCCCGTTAGGTGGCACCACCACCAACCCAACGCGGCGCCAACGCCATAGCCGGAGAAATTCGCAGGAAACATCGGAGTCTAATGTAAGTAATTTCTTCGTCTCAAAATATAAAAATATATTACTATATACATACTAGATTTTTTATTTTAAGATAAAAAAATAAAAACTTATATTAATGGGAAAAGACAAATAATTTATTTATGCTCTAACACTTTCTTCACGTGAGGTCTTCTTAATTGTTGGGATCTCTGTTATAATAAGATATTAAGTTGTATATACTGATTAATTCAATTTAAAAATTTATGATGATAAGAAAAATATAGATAGTTCACTTATACTCCGACGGTATCCTACAGTGATCGCGATGATGCATTTTTATACACCGAGTGCTATATTACTGTCTGATAGCATTGGTGGATTGCTGGAGAGAGATGCAGCAGCAGCAGCAGCACCGGGCAACTGCTAATGACAGGCCTGAAGTTTCAGAGCTGCTGTAAAGAGGCAGAGTTGCTGAGCAGACACTGTTTCGACTCTTGTTTAATCTGCCATTACCTCGTACGATATAACGGTAAATGGTCGATCAGAATATCAGATCATGCTCATATGACAGTTGATGAAAAATTATACCACGATATCTCCCGTTGCTTTGTTGTTTTTGCTTGGCCTGTGCGTGCACCGTATTATCACTTATCAGTTGGAACAGTTGGCGACACATGCTTCTGAATCTATTATTCCCTGAGGCGATCGAAACCCTAGAAAAATACTTCGTCCTCGCGCGACGGAATTGACGATGCGCCCGCGCGAACGCGCGCTTTTTTCTAACGAGATGGTGGTGGGCACCGGGCTGACTTTAGCCGCCGATTCATGTGCGGCATCCGATCGGTTAACTACCCTGCTGCTTGTTGCCACACCCTTCATATCCTATGCGATCTCATGATCTCATCAGATTCTGCTCTTAGTTTAATTAGTGTCCCTGATCTGATTAAGCTAGTGTCATCTGTGATGCTGAATCTATCGCAGGAACATTCATGGTGATCATTCACATTGGCTATATACCTGGCATAACTCCTTTATTCGGAATGCACAACGGTCCACGTTTAACTCGTACAACTCCAATTAACTGAAGATCTAAGGTTAATCGTAACCACTAGATTTCAGACTTAAGAGTGTTTTTTTTAAAGAACCGCACCAGATAATTTGAGATTTCATATTGATATACAAGATAAAATTACAAGATTATAGCCCTGGGAGACTACGATAAAAAAAAAGAAGGAAAAACACATCACAGCGTACTAACTACTGCACATGCCCTTGAAGAGAGAACTAGCACCAAGCCAGCCGACGTTATACGTGACCAGTCGCCGTTAGCCCTCCAATAGAGGCACAAACGCACCGACCTGCTCTATTCCAAGCAGAAGGCCACAATTGGACTCCCAAACATCCCTCACGTAGAAAGGTTAGTGAGAGAGAGGGTAAGAGAGAAGAAGATCTACACGTTCCTCACGAAAACCCGAAGTTGACCTCTGAGAGCACCGCCGCAGAACAAAACTGATTGGAGACGAGAAGGCCAGAAGATGAGATCTCCTAGACAATGCCTCCAGAGAGGTCGCAGCGCTGAGAGCGCCACCGCTGCCCATCCAAGGGATCCTCAACTTGGCTTTCACCCGGAGAATCTCACTAGCGGAGAGAGAGAGGTGTCTCGGCAACGCCCCAAGGGGATCACAGCGCCTAAAGGCGTCGCCATTGCCAGCCCGAAAGACGCCAGGCTAGGCTTTCACCCATAACCTTCCTCCCATCCCCTAACGTCGTAGCTCCATTACCTCCCACCATCTGACCCTCGCCAGCATGCGAACTTCGCCGTACCAGCGCCTCTCCACCGGCCAACCCCCGCCAGACTCGCGAACCTCACAAGGGCCTTTAGCTCCTACCACCACTGCGTCCCTCTACCAGCTCCTCTGCATGCTAGCCTCGCAGACAGGGAATCACCTCCTAGCCATTGCAACCCCGGCCGACGCATCAGCTACCATGACGAGGTCGCCCCCTGACCACCACCTCCACTATCGCCACAGAGCTCCTTATGACCGGATCTAGAAGCAGACCAGCCATAAGAGGGGAGAAGCTCTAAGGGGAAAGTGAAGGCCTGTTAGGGAGGGAGATGAACTGTCGTCACCGGCACGTCATCACGCCACCGGATCCAGGAGGGTGGGGGTGGCCGCGACTCATCATCCTCCTGCCCCTCGTGCCGCTAGCCGCCCCGCACGCTGCCGATCACAATGGCACCCCTGGTGTGGCAGCTCGCCCATGCGTGCAAAAGCTGCTCTACCACCAACCACTGTCGTTGCTTGCTGCAGCCACGAGTGGCCTCCGCTCTGGAGACGCCAGATTTGACTTGAAAGAGGTCAGATCCAATACCAGGGACCTCCCCTGCCAGGGTCGTTGCTGTCGCGGCCATCTCCACGGACTCCCTAACCACGCCAGAGAGAGGGCGAGACAAAGAAGAGGCCCCACCGCACCTTCCTCGTGACCGCGCGATCCTCGGGTGAAGTGTTCCGGTGGCGGCAAGACTGGGTAGAGCAGAAAGAAAGCGCGGCGGCGCGGTTTTAGGTTCCGCTCGTGCCACCCGAGAGGGACGACACGGGGCAAGTCCTAATAGTAACTAGTATTGCAGCAACTAGTTGATGACTTTGAGTGGTTTTGATCAGTTACTCCCATGTTTGTTGACGTGGTTTCAGTGGTCTCATCTCATCACTTGGCGAAGGACATATGCAGAGGGTGCACGGTCAGTTGGGCACTGTGCTGCCACATGGAGATGGAGGAGTAAGCCCACTGGGCGCTGGCCAATGGCCATGGATGCTCTCTCAAAAGGACTCAACCGATGCAACGGTATGGACTATATATACCACTAGCCCGGTCCTCTGCTGAGCTCACTGGGGGCATCTCCTCTGCATTTCGATGGAGACACTCGAGACCCACCCTACTAAGGAGTAGTTAGTACTACTGACCATCCTTTTTTTTCACTTTGAGTTGTTGGAAGAAATTGTGTAATATGTCGGTCTTAGAAAGGACTAGCAGAAATTTCCTCGCAAATCCGCAATGTTACATCTTTAAAAGTAGAATTGTATTTATTGTATAACCTATGTATCACTAAAATTGCAATAATCTTTCATTAAAAATAAAGTTTTTTTATGTTATACTTGTATATATCCAATAATTTTGAACAATTATAATCTGGATGTATCCGATTAATGTGATCTAACGTACGGATGGATTACCGAGCCAGCTCGGCTTGGTAATCTTAACAAGCCAAAAGCCTAGCTTGGCTCAGCTGAGCTAGCTTGTTAACGAGTTATATCACATTCATATTATCTTTATAATTTTAATACCTACTGACTTATCGTTTGTTAACGTAATAATAAACACTAAAAGTAAACTGTATATTAAGTACAAATAGTTCAAAGTAATTAAAAGATTGAGTACTAGTTGCATTAGTTACAAAAACATGTTAACCTTATTACACACTAGCAAGCTAAACGAGTATCGTGCGACCTGATTTCTTTTAAGTTAACGAGCTAGTTCGGATAACTCATTATGAGTACGAGTTTAAGTCTATCTAAGCTAATCTGAGCCAATAGCTGAGCTTTTTATCCACCCCTAATCCTATAAATATACAGTGCATGGTTCTTACTATAACTAGCTAGGCCGAGTTCCAAAAAAAAAACTGCCGCTGGGTAATCTAAATCATGGACATTGCTTTGTCAAATTCGGTGATAATTAATGAATGGAATGTTCTATGTGCTTTTCTTTAAAGATGGATTGATTTCTCTTTCTTTCATATGGATCATGGAACAGAATGAATAATGATTGTTGCTGGCGCATCCCTATATTCGGCTACATAGTATAAGAGTACCTCACACCTGGACCAGATCGCTCATGGCAGTACTAACGCCATAGCTCAGGCTTACGCAGTGCACACTGATCTCTACTGCTCAGAGTACAGTACTCTACACACATTCATTCACTGGCATCTGCAACTGGTATTTCCAAGTTGCCATGGTCTTATCCTTAAGGTAAACACTGTATTTCGATGGAACAACTAAGGATAAGAGTACAGTATCTACTCCCTCACTTCCAAAATAAGTTGACCCTCTTCTGAGAAAAATTTATGAGTAAATGAAAAAAAGACCAAAATAACTTTATTAATAGGAAAGTAGTATATGTGGGTTAGATAAGATGTATTAAAGAGATAAACTTCTCGATTTTCAAAATAATGGTAAGTAAGAGTGTAAAAAAACTTATTTTAAGATAAAATTTGATCCCTAGAAATTAAACTGGCTTTAGAACAGAAGTAGTACACATATTCATTGGCCTGCATATTGTATTTCCAAGTTGCCATGATCTTGTCCTTAAGATTAAAAAAAATACTCCCTCCGTTTAAAAATATAAGGCGTATTAGATTTCTACGCGGTCTTCAAATTATACTTTAACTATTATTTTTTTAAATATATTATCAACAATCACAAAATTGACATCATTGAAAATATTATCAAATACGAATCTGGTGATACTTCATGCATTATATTAAACACATATATTTTTAGCTTAATTATTAATTAAAATTTTAAAATATTAACTTTATGAAAAACAATGGCATCCTTTATTTTTAAATGAGGGAGTATTTCGACAGAACAATTAATGGGAGGCCATAATCATGCGACGACGTGTACACACGTAGAGATCATGAGGATGTACTTGGAGGCCACTGGCGTCGTAAAAGGCAGTGGTTTTTGCTGCTGCCTGACACGGTGGACCACAGCCGGGGCGAGGATAGGGCCGGGCACGTACGGGGCCAGACCGGACACGGTCCTTTGGTTTTTCTGCCTGCGAGTGCACTGCTGCTACCTCGGCCCCACACTGCTGAGCTGATCAACCCACAAGCGATTGTTCTTCCCTCAGCAGACTCTGGACCACTCTCTCTCTTTCTTTCTTTCTTTTCTGAAATTTTCCTCTCATTGCTCAGTTTACCAGCAAGGAATATCCCACAATTAAACAAGAGAGTTAATAAGGTTTGATATAAATTTTACTAGACCCTAATACAAGCATGTGTATAAATTCTGACATATCAGTAGACTAATTTTTACTATTAGAGACCACCGTAAAACAAACAACTCTGAAAACATACATCGAAACTCTAATCCCCGGACTCTCCTTGTATGTGCTGTAATTTGTGTACTGGATTTATTGACGGTAAGAAATTCGAGAGAGAAACGACAGCGAAATCAAGAAGCACGTACACCCCATGTACGAATGAACTCCCGGTTTTACTGGCACTGGTTTGGTTTGTTTTGTGCCTTGGCTGCCATCTCACCAATCACTTTCAGACAGGCAAACTAGCTGAGCTCGGTTCAGTCAACTGTAGCTGCCAGTGAGGTGATAAGGCGATGGAGATGGCAACGTATATTGTACTGTACATACGGTACACAGAACCGAGAGCAAGTAGCTAGAAGGAAAAAAAAAAGCTTTTAACGTTAATTAACTACTAACTGTTCTGTGTAGAATAGAGGGAGTAATTTTGTGTAGCTATTTCTCGACACTGTTCGGACTTAGGACAAAATTAAAATACCTAACATTTTAGAATAGAGGGAGTAATTAACTACTAACTCAATCTTTTAACGTTAAGTTAATTTGCAGTGAGGTAACTTCTGAATAATTATCCTAGATCTACATGCATGCACAAGCCAGCTGCATCTATCTTGCCTGTAGTCACTAGTCACGAACCAAATAGTACCTAGACATGGTCAAAATTAACCAAAACTTCGTGGTGTGACAAGTCGTGGCAATGAAACAAAAACATTCAAAGATGAAAGGGGGCCAACAAGATATGTAGACAGAGTTGCCAAATTAAAATGTTGCTGGTGTGTCCATGCATGCTTTTCTGTTCTTTCTAAATGGCCTTGATTGCATTGTAGGGTTGCATGCACGCACGAGCTAAGATTAATAATGCACGGATCAACCACACTGCTTAATCTAACAGTTGAAAACTTTGGTCCAGACACATGTACATATGTTCGTACATTCACAGTACTGATCAGTATGTTTGCATGTCCTGTAAAGGCTTAACCAAAGCTTATGAGTCAAAAACCTAGCGAAACAACGTAACAATGAAATTAATTTTAGTGTACAACTCAAATGTGATTGCCAGAGCGAAATTTAATGAACATTTTCTCAACAGAGGGACATGATCCACACAGATTAGAGGAAGAATCACCATGCACCTATACAACAACACTGCCTCACAGAGTTCACAAATTTATGTATGTAAAGAAAAGGAAAAAAAGAGAAAGAACCCAATAAATAAAAAATAAATTAAAAAAGTGACAGAATATACTACTACTACTGAACCCCAAAATCTACCTACGTACGCATTCCAGTTCCAGCTCACTCGCTTATTCATCTACAAGTTCCTTCGATTCTCCTCCTCCACCCCAAGAGAAAATTTAATGCATTCATCACCACCTCAATGCTCGTAGCTAGCTACTACCTCTCATCGTCATACACAATCTTCTTCTTCTTCACAAGCTTGTTCTATCTCTCCAAGAACCCAAATGCCTCGAATCTTCCACGCGTTCGCGGCCGCATTGGTGGTCATCACTCGACCGTAGTGTCGCTTCAGAGCAAGATATGTTGTCGCTTCAGACCATGGATCGATCAGTGGAAGTGCTGGTTATCGGGCCACGGCCAGAACGGCGGCGGCTCGTCGACGCCGCATAGCAGGTTGCCGAAGCTGGCCGTGTCGACGGAGGCCTGCACGTTGCCACCGCCGCCGCCGCCATGCTGCTCCATCTTGTGGCCGCCGGCGCCCGAGGAGCTGTGGAGGAGCTGGTCGATGTCGACGCCACCGGCGGGGCGGGCGACGGAGGGGTAGAAGGGGATCATGCCGCCGCCGCCGCCGCCATGGTGGTGCGCGGGAGGGGCGCCGTCAAGCGGGCCGCCGTCGGCCGGCGGCGTGCGCGAGATGTCGAGGTTGATCTCCGAGCTGTTCTCGCTGCGGTTGCTGCACGAAGCCTCCGTCTCCTTGTTGAGGTTGATCAGCTCCGACGCCGCCTCCCTCCCCTTGAGCGCCACTATCTGCATTATTGTTGGTTAAATTCAACAACATTCATCAGTAAGACAGTAAGTAACCTTGACTAATTACCGGTAAAACAATTAACTAAACCATAAACGTGATGCAAAATTGCAAAGCAACATGAATTCAGACAGAGAAAGTGCTACAACTAGTCAAGGTATCTAGCTGAAGCTACGTTTGCGTCGATCGATGCCAATCATAGGAGTACTAATTGTGCTTTTCTCCGGTACTAGACGCACATCATTGCAAATCTGATTGTTGAGAGAAGAACTGAAAAGCAGAAGCACATGCACACGCTGCGACCAGGCAGGCACACAGAGATGCCCCAAGCTGGTACTACGTGCCAACAGGGCGGCCGTGATGAGGCCATTGACTCCAGCACAGCACGCACAGGCACACAGCTAGCTTAGCTCATCTGCATCCGCCGATCAATTGATCGATCGATGAGCTAGCTTGACGACGATGACGAGGAGCACGAGCTAACGCTGCATATTCTGCTGACCTTTTGGAAAAAAGCTAGCGACTCGATCGGCAGGCAGCTGATGCTAGTACGTACTCACACGCAGGTGGTGGTGAGAAAGGCACCGGTTCCAACAACCTTTCTGCGAACACTGAAACCCACATGGATCCGTTGCTGGCAAGGCAGGCAGGCAGGCAGACATCACCAACCAATCATTGAGCTTGGAAGCCAGGGAAATCATGGCCAAACACGCGAGGATCACGCAGATCTAGGCAGACTAGCCATGGAGATGGATCAAATGCGTGATTGAATTGTATGTACCAGGAGTAGTATGATTTACCTCGGCTTGGAGCTTCTTGTTGTGGGAGAGGAGGGCGTCGTTGTCGGCCTTGACGGCGTCGAGCTGGCGCTTGAGGGCCTCGTAGTCCTTCTCCAGCTGCTTCGTCTTCCACCTCGCGCGGCGGTTCTGGAACCAGATGGCCACCTGCCGCGGCTGCAGCCCCAGCGCGCGCGCCAGCTGCATCTTCCGCTCCGGCTCCAGCTTGTTCCCGAGCTCGAAGTTCTTCTCCAGCGTCCGCACCTGCTCCACGTTCAGCCGCCGCTTCTTCTCCCCGGCCTGCGACCCGTCGTCCGACAGCTCATCCTCGCCTCCACCTCCGTTCACCTCCTCGCCGCCTCCCTCGCCGTACGACATCGGCCGCTTCCCCAGCATTGGCGCCATGCCTCGGAATTCTTGGAGAGAGGGGCATTGGGAAGACGGCAGGAACGGGTTATGAGTGTGAGGAGGCGGCGGAGGGCCCAGGTGGTGGTGCTGCTGCTCATGGTGGTGGTGGTGGTGGTGGTGTTCTTGCGGGTCATGAGGCGGCGGCGCTGCAGCTTGCTGCTGCGCCATGTGGAGGAGGAAGTTTGGAGGGAAGAAGGAGGAAGGGGAGGACGCCATGCCATTGCTGGCCATTGTCCTAGACTCCTAGCTCATCAAGCGAGGAAGGCGAGGCGCATCGCGAGTATTTGAGAGTGAGAGCTTGTGTGTGTGTGTGTGAGAGAGAGAGAGAGGGGGAGGAGAGATGGCTAAATGAGGGAATGGAAATTTAACAAGGTGGTGCATAGTTGTTTATCACAAAGAAAAAAAAAGAAGGAAATTTTAATTTGCAAAAAAGTATCTAAAATAAATTTCTTATTTCAAGAGTATCCACAAAGAAACTGCTAGTAGCAGAGACAATATTGCTTAAGATAAATGGCATGCCAGCAAAGAGTACCACAAAGGACCATGCTTCCTAAAAGGTAACCCTCAAGATGAGTAGGATGGTAGCTTCTACTGTTCCTTTATGCACTAGCTAGCATATATGCATTTGCTTGCTAGTACCTCTTTTCTTAGCTTTCTTACATCCCTTTAGATTGCAAAAAAAAGATGACGATATATAGATTAAATCAACCTAGTAAAAAAAAAATTTCAAATACAGCAGTAGGATTGGCATGGTTATGGGAATTGACAAAGAATATGAAAGCTACATTGATGATGATGACTGCCATGAACGATAATTTACAAATCATTCCCAACCTGACAATCAAATGAGTAGCGTATCCCACTCTTCATCATAGCCACTGCTGCCAGGGTGCAATTATGGTTTACATGCATGACCTGATGAGAAGAAGTTTGGAGCAGCAACAAGTGTGTGTAATAGAAAGTCAAGTACAATATATCCCTTGAGAATTATTGACTCCAACTATTCGTGTAGTTGAATTCTTTCATGGACACATTTATTACAGAACTGGGGCAGCCATTCATTTACGATTTTGGCTCGTGCAACATGGTTCAAGCCTCAACCCTCCCATCAATTTTGAAGTCTCCAGTTTTACTCAAACAAACAAGAAAAATAATCAAACAAAACTTCAGTACTTAAATGAAATCAGAAATGTTCAAGGTTGAAAAATAAACTAACAAGATCACGTGAAACTCTACACATCAGGATATCGGAGCAGTAGGCGGTGATTATACCTTTCTTAAAGAGTGGTTTTACGGTTCTTAAGAAGTGCTATTATATTTTATAAAATTTAGTACTTCTTGATATGTTCTTAAGTGCTACTAAATTTATCTTTGTTAATTAGTGGAATAAAAATTTCAACCCACTACACATATAAGATACACAAAGTCACAGACACTGTCATCTATTACAAAGTTTGAACACTTCATACGCAAAATGCAGATCGATCAACCCATGATGCCAATCTGGAGTCGCATATGGATGATGCTGGCCAGATTGTGGCTTGCGTTATCAAAAACAAAAAAAAAAACAGAAGGAAAAAAAAACAAAGGACACAGAAAAATGGATGACAGAGAGAGAGGGAGAGAGATGTGCACAGTACGACCCCTGCACCGCGTGTTGCATGTGGCTGGACGATGAATCCAGCCCATGTCAATGTCGTGCGTACGTGGCCCCCTCCCCGCCGTTGATCGCCTTGATCTTTTCCCGTGTAGAAGCAGCAGCATTTGCACGCTAATTAAGTTTTTTTTTGCACACACCGCACAGATTTATCTTGGAGAGGTTAATCAAATGGTTAAGGTAGTGTTCTGATATGTTTTTGGCTTCTGGCTTATGTCTCGATTTTCGTTAGTATGCTTAAAAAAACAAAATGGTGAAAAAAACTTTCTATTTGAAAATATCTTAAAAAATCAAATATATCTATTTTTAAATTTATAATAGTTAATACTTAGTGAATCACACGTAAGCAGGTTCGAACGTCACCGAGAGTTGAGTTCGAATGCGCTGGATGGGCAAAAAAAACTCCCCTTATTTTTCATGAGCATGTTTCTTGAACTGCTAGACGGTGTGTTTTTTATAAAAATTTTCTATATAAAAGTTACTTTAAAAAATCATATTAATATATTTTTCAAATTTAAAATAATTAATATTTAATTAATCATGCACTAATAACTTATCTTATTTTACGTGATCATCATCTTCTTTCTCCCTCACTCTTAAACTCACCCTAACAAGCTTTGCATGGCCATAATATATGCACACATGTGCAATGCAGGGGCAGCAACAGCGGGGCCCCACGCACAGCGAGACGTGCAATGTACGTGGCTGGGTGTGGGGCCCACCATTTCCCCTGCTCCCTGATAGTGCTAACCTGGTGGCCCTGGGGACTAGTTGGCCTTTGTGTGGAAGGCCAGGCCAGCACATGGCCTTGTTAGTTAGGAGGAGGAGAGATCCCAATGCCGATCCATCTGCTTCCCCTTGGACCCTTCCCTCTCATGCCATGCTCAAATGCCTCCCCCCCATTTTCCACCCCCTTCCTCTCCTCCACCACCACCAAGTATCTCTCCCAAAAATACCTACTTCATGCTAGAATCTTTCGGTTCGATCTCTATGTCGTGCTGTAAAATCGATTGGATTAACCGTATCGTCACCGACCTATAGATGTTCGTCGAGAATTTCCGTATACGTAACAAAATTTTAACCGATATAAAGTAGTATTATTAAACTAGGTATATAGGTGCGCTATAATAGCATGTCTAAGGGCATGTTTCTTAGGAGACATGTGCGTAGCCAATGGCTGGGTTACTCCACATTTGTTTGAGGTTTTTTTTTCGTGGTGGTGGGTGTGTACACCAAGCCGTTTGGAACCTTCCCATCCTCCCACTCTCACGTGCCAACCACATGTCCCATTGCATCCATGTTCGCCTCCTCTTGAGGTCCATATTTTTCTATGCGATCCACTTGGATCCATCCATGATCCTGTGTTCCTTTTCTTCTCCTTTTCCCATGATAGCCGGCGCGGTTGTTAGCTGTGTGATGTGAAGAACATTGTTCCTGGCTTGCTGCTACATGTGTGTGTGTGATAGATGGTGGAATGTTTCTGCAGGTTGGTAAATAAATAAAAAAAGTTTATGTCTACCATGCACTATTGATCTATCGTCCTTACGTCATCCAGATGGTTATCAACACAACAAAACAATTGGATTCGTGCCAATGCAACACCAGTCGTGTATATTCAGCTTCTTCCGTACACTGTTCTAAAATAAGTTAAATTTTTATCTAAATCTGTTGCAAATAATACTACGACTTAAACAATCCTACATCCAATATAAACCCAAGGATCAGGGGTCACTAAGCACCGTAGACGACCGTAGATAGTGCCGTACGGTACTGTAGCTCGCCTGCCGTAGCACTGAATCTGACTTGTTTATCTGAAAAATCGATGGCTGAGATGGTGTGCACTCATTAACTCACAATTGCAGTAACTGCTGCAGCCGATCGACCCTCGGTACATAAATTAAGAAGTTTTATCTTATTAATATTCCTTATCTATACATATATTACGTACTACTTTTCTATCAATGATGGATATTTTAGTCTTTTCCTTTTGCTAATATTTTCTCTTGGGAGTCTAGAGATCCATTTATTTTGGGATGACGCGAGAATTTTCACTTAAATTCTCTGGTTCCTACGAAAATCGATGAGGGCTCAAATTATGTTTTGATGGAAGCATGTAGGATTAGGATCCTATTTAGAGAAGCCGGAGATTCTAAGCATCTCCAACAGAGTATAAAAATTAGTTCCAAAAATCTTAGATTGGGACCATTCTAAAAAAATTTGACCTCAAAAAGCTTTACCATCTCCAAGAATGACTAAAAAGTTGGATTTCAAAAATTAGTTTGTTGGCCACGTAGGATAGATGGGCCCAACGTTTGCTTGCGACCGTTTTCTTTTGACGATACCGTGCCCCCGTGCGAACACCGATCGAGAAGATCTTCGTTGACGATGCCGTTCCTCGGCGCCAAAAAACACGTCGCCAGCCATAGTGCCCTCAGTGGAAGACTACGCCGCCAGCCTACGGAGAAACGAAAGGCCCTGTCGATCCCCTAGCCGAACATGTCATCAATCGCGGTCGGCGGGGAGGCAGACCGACGACGGTTTGCGATAGTGTGTGGATCAAGGGACTACGACAGGCGGCATAAAAAAATCGGCACGGGCGGAAGGCGTCGGGAGGAAGAAAAGGCACAGACGGAGAATTCCTGGTGCGTGAACGGTGAAATTTTTCCGCGGAATTAGTGATTGGGATGCTAATAGGTTTTCTAAATCTGCCTCACTTTTGGGCTAGGATTGGGCATGGAGAATTTTTTGGAATATGTTTGGATATCTGTTGGAGACCTGTTTTTAACTTAAATTCTAAAATTTAACTTTTGGGAATCTCTTTGGGCCTCTGATGGAGATGCTCTAATAAGCAGTAGGTGAGAATTCGGTATTGCTCAGCTTCTAGCCGCTTGGTTCATTTTCTAGATTCTACAGCCACTGATCTAGAGTTTCAGCCTTTCAGAATCTGGACTGAATTTGCAGAGTGTTTGATTTGGCTTCTTCCATTGGATTATAAACCACACGTAAAACGAGACATAACATTAGCACGTGATTAATTAAGTATTAAAAACTTAAAAAATAAATCTATTTGATTTTTTTAAGATACTTTCATATAGAGAATTTTTTAAAAAAAACACACCATTTTACGTTTTGGAAAACGTGTTAAACGGAAACTGAGGAAGAAGTTAGAAGCCACAAACTGAAAAGAACACCACCAGTGTTGCCCAGCTTCAAGCTACTTGGTTCATTTTTCTAGATTCTACAGCCATTGATCTAGAGTTCCAATCTTTTGAAATCTAGACTGTCTAGGAAGCTAGAGATCTACTATTACTGCAGTAGCTGCAGCTGCTACAATCTTTTTCAAACAGGGCTTAAGTAACGGTAACTTTTCTTCCCCCCGAACAAATGAACACCATTATCCTGGCCTATCACAGAGTTGAGAGAAGTTGGGTCTGGGTCAATTGTGGTCTTGTGTAGCCTGAAAGGCTGAAAGTATTTCTTCTGGGCTGATCCTGGAATTGAATAACATGCTACCATAAACAGCATAGCAGCTCAACAGCTATGGACCATGGACCAAGGGAAAGTGTCACCTAGACCCTAGTTGGGCCTGGCCTAAACCAATATTGTTTTCTCTGTTACTTTCTGGAATTATTTCCTGAGATTTACAATGGTAATACTGTTCTCTAACACTTCAGGGGTTTGACTGACTGAACTGCTAGAGGCTACATGCCAGCCTGACAATGGATGAAATTGTCATTTTTTACCAGCTCCCATTAACTCATATTAATGCTTGCTTACACTTTACAGTCTGTGTTATATACAGATCTTGGACTTGTGCCTAAAGTTGCATGCGTATATCTATCCGAGTGCAAGTGCAACAAAAAGGAAGCTCCAAAGCCAGTGCCCTGCGAACAGGGTCCTAGAATCAAGGGGGACAGGTGAAGCAAACGAAGAAAAGATGCAACAGAAAGGAAGTGTAATATTTGACTAAGAAAACCACAGCCAATGCTGAAAAGGAGTTACCTTTCAGCCACAGCAATTTTCACTAGGCTACCAAGTGATCAAAGTTAAACAACTTTGCATGTATTTTGATGCATGCACAAAACATTAGTAGGATCTCAAACCAAATGAATGGCATTCCTACTGACAAGATGACCCAGTAACATTTGAATTTTTCCCTCCAAATTCCAGGCTCCTAAGTGAGTCTGAATGTTCCAAAACCATTCATTTCAGAACAAGAATGTTCCAAAACTATTTATTTGCTATTCTTTTTAGGTCAAGTAATAGACAAATTCAATCATGCCACCCTTATCACCTACTACTAGTTTTATCTCCCCAAAGATACTAAACCCCATAAACCCCAATCCCCATAGATTAATCCAGCTCATCCACTCCACTACTTAATTAGGACTACTCATCAGAATGTTTCTAGTTAATTAACCACACTCCCATTGCCAGTACAGAGCTAGTATCACTCACATTGCCCAGTCTGCCACTGCCATTGCCATGGGGTGCACCACCTCGAGGCAAGCCCGGCACGACCTCCGGCACTGCCCGTCGCCGCTCGCGCTGCCACGATGCCGGTCATTCCCCGCCCGGTGCGCCAGTGATGCCGCCGGCGTCCACGTCGTGCGGCTCACGTCGTCGACGCTTGGCTCCCTCGAGGTCGACAAGTCCGGGCCGCGGGCGCCGGAGGCCGCGGCGCCTCGCGCGCCGACGACGAGGATGGCGCCGCGCACCCCGACCATGACGCCGCCCAACGAGCCCGAGGCCATCGACGCGTGGGCGCTCATGGCCGGCCTCGAGGAGCACTCGCCGCTCCTGGGCGCGGCGTTCGCGCGTCATTCCTTCTCGTTTCCGATCACAGCGGTGTCTCCGGAGCTCGCCGCCGCGTCTTGCAAGGTCATGCCGCTGCCGCTGGCGATGCCGCCCCACGCCGCGGCCGCGAGAGGCGAGGAGAAGGCGAAGGCGGCGCCGGCGCCGCGCAAGGCCGTGCTCTATTTCACGTCGCTCCGCGGCGTGCGCGCCACGCACGAGGACTGCTGCCTCGCGCGCGCCATCCTCAAGGGCTACGGCGTGCGCGTCGACGAGCGCGACGTGTCCATGCACCGGGGCTTCCGCGACGAGCTCCACGGCCTGCTCGGCCTCGGCCGGGGCGCCCTAGCCAAGTGCTGGGCGCCGGCTGCGCCCATCCTGCCGAGCCTGTTCGTGGACGGCCAGCTCGTCGGCGACTTGGCGCCGGCTGCGCCCATCCTGCCGAGCCTGTTCGTGGACGGCCAGCTCGTCGGCAACGCCGACGAGCTGAAGCGGCTGCACGAGGCCGGGGAGCTGGCGGCGAGGCTGGCCGGGTGCGAGAGCGCGGCGCCCGGCGAGGCCGGCGCCTGCGAGGCCTGCGCGGACGTCCGGTTCGTGCTCTGCGAGGTGTGCTCGGGCAGCTGCAAGGTGTACGTAGACGACGACGACGAGGAGGATGATCGGCCGGAGGAAGAGAACCCATTGGACGGCGCCGGAGGGGGATTCCGGCGATGCACGGAGTGCAACGAGAACGGCATCGTGAGGTGCCCCGTCTGCTGCTGCTGAGACGTGTCCACGTTTTCCAAACTCGGAGACGTGACAGTGCAGGATTTTTCTTTTTGTGCGTGCGCCGTGCGCCACTTGGATGTGGTGCACCAATGCTCTACTCTTGTGATTTGTGAAATGTGAATGATGGTGTGTGTGTGTGTGTGATCGACGGTGTACGATGATGATTGTTCAAATTCTGTTTGTAGCCAACGGCTGTGACGCAACGAGGTGCCGATGCTTCTGAATGCTTCAACATGTGTAGTTCCTGAGCATAAGAAATTTTGTCCATGAGACAAGCCAAAATTCAGACGAGTTGCCCCCCAAAAAAGCAAAATTCAGATGATTTTTGACCTTTCCAGGAGCTAGATCTTGCCGGCCACGACGGCGGCGGACTGCTGCTTTTACGTATTGGTGTGGCCATTTTCGTCGGCGACATGAGCCGGTTGCCTGCCTTGCCTAGCGGGGTTGGAGTAGTTGGCAATCAGCGTAACTAGCACTAGCAGTAGCAGCATACAGTAGCATAGTAGCCTCCGTTCAAAGCCGGCGCCGTCAGCGTCGGCGTCTTTAATTGCAAAGCGAGCCACACGAACAGGACAGTTGGAGCAAAACAAGGCCCCAATCAAAACTTCAAAACGGACCACCCTAATCTATAGACCAATCATCACAACTCACAAGAAACTACTATATTTCTTTAGTTTCGGTTTACCTGTTACTTCAACATTTAAATTTTTAATTAAAATACTTGTAGTTCTCACTTTTCAAAGTATTTTTAGAGGTGGCATTTCCTCCCTGCTCTTCATCAGTATAGCCACATCGGTATTACTACCTCTGTCCTAAAATATATCTGTTTCTGACTATGAATCTAGACAGGGTTCTCTTCACAGTGACGACACAATTTGCTGCTACTAGAGGGATAAACCCCAACATTCTTTTAGCTTTTCTCCATAGAATTCAGTGTGTTACATTTTGGGACAGAGGTGGTACTTTATATAATGATGCTCTGTTCTCAAAAGACCTCACTTCTTGCCCTTCAACTGTGTCCCAAAAAAAATTATTTCTATCTTTTTATCTACCTCAGTCCGTAAATTAAGAAGTTATATCACTCTAATACCCTTATCTACCGCTTTATAATACTATTTTTTTCTAATTTTTTAAATTGAAATACTACCCTTCGGCATGGGCAGTGGTCACTTCACAGTACTACCACTTCAATACTACTTTGGAACTGAGAGTATAATTTTTTTATTGGACTACTACTGCAGCTACCTATAAGCCGTAGAAAATTAAATGAACCAAGATACAACTTTTATAACTATATTCTTAGCATTTAAAAGCAATGTTGAGAAATAAAGTTCGATGAAAAAAACCCAAAATTAACTTTTAAATTAAGTTCAAATTTAAATTCTGATTGTGACTGATAAATCAATAAGCAAACCATCAGACCATACTACTACCACCCTACTTCTACCGCAGCCTCTCATAATTTGGACAGAATATAATGCAATGGAACAGAGTTGAGCAGCCCATCCATTCATTCATCTTCGGATCTCTACATACCTTGAGTTTGCTAGGGCACACAGGTACACAACACAAGATGATGATGGAAGCCCACTTCACTAGTTCACTGCACTTCTCCTGCCCATTACACACACTAATTACCATGCACACGCACACAAACAGTTTTACAGTTCCATATTTTCTGCATTTGCTTATTCTTTTCTACTGAGGTGGCAAAGCGAGGGCCCCAGCTGCAGGGCCACCTCACCCTCCTAATTAACAACCTTAAACCCTATTTAAAAAGGGGGCCTTTGATCCGTTGCAACGAAAACTACAAGCCCACAAGGCGGCCCTGCTCCGGCCGCCGGCGGCGAGAGCGGTCAGTGACCACCGCCCATGCTGACGGACCGGAACTGGCGCTTGGAGATCTTGGGCAGCATGAACAGCCCGGCGACGCCACCGACGAGCGCGAAGCCGGAGGCGAGGCCGAACGCCGGGATGTTGCCCTTCCCGAACAGCTGGTCCCACGGCCCGGCGCCCAGCGCGATGACCACCTGAGGCAGAACACCATTCAACCGTGAGCATGCACGCAAAGATCAAGTTTTTCTCAGCCATCTGATTCGGTTTCATGGGAAATGGATTAGAAGCTGACCTGAGGGATAACGATGGAGATGTTGAGGACGCCGGTGCAGAGCCCTGCAAATCGCCATGGATTAATTAAACCAGCATTCAGACACACTGAATTCTGTGGAGAAAAACTGCAAGAATGTTGGGATTCATACCTTGGCCACCCCCTCTAGTAGCAGCTAATTGCGCCGTCACTGCGAAGGGGACACTGTACAGAATCTGCATCGTGGTGCAATTCAAACGGTCGTCAGGACAAGGGATTCTTGAGAAAAACTAGCAATGTGGAGGAGAAGTACTGAAGTTTCAGTGATGCTTACGGCGAGAGGAACTCCAAGAAACGCGAAGAGGACGAGGCAGACAGCCTTGATGTTCTTGTCTGCAGTGATGGCTCGCTGGACAGATCCATGGAAGTCCCTGAGTGACCAGAAGCTGATCAGGGCAGTCGCAGCCATGGCAAAGCAGACGAGGAAATTGCTCGTCACCCACACGACCCTTGGGCCGACTTTCCGGCACATCGGTTCAATCAAGAATGAGCTGAATCCTAGAACAATCTGCACAATAAAAAATCCCATGATTAACTGGTGCTCATGAATATGGCTTGAGGATTACAGATTTGACAGTAGTTGGTAGCAATCAGAAACCAGATCATACCGAATTCAGTAGCAACCCAAATGCACCTGCCCTGACACCCTGGTTAAAAGCCTCGATCTGAGGATCAGTTCCCTTTGGGTCACCGTGGTAGATCTCACGGCCCATCCAGTCTGTGTCGTAGAGGATGAATGGGAACCAAGACAACTACAAGGACAATCGTAGAAAAGGTAAGGTACTAAAGGATAACTAAGAAAATCTAGTATCAAATTTTTTAGTAATCTGAAAAAGGTTTTTTGTTTTTGAATGATAATAGAAGTAGATGTATGTTGCATACCCAGGTCAGGCCAGTTACAATAAGCACAGAAGGCATTCCAGTAGGTAAGTTCCTGAAGCCTTTTAACACTGCCAGTGGCCCGGTACTTTCAACCTCAGCTGGCTCATTTGATTTTGTTGGCAGGGCTGCATTTCCTTTGAATGGAACTTCCTTGGCAAATATCAGAGTTACAGCCAAGCACAATGACAGGAAAAGCTGAAATAACAAGGGAAAATCATCAAATATGAGCATGTTAGCTCTGAAAATATGCAATCAATTTGATAGGATTGAGAACGAGGAACAGTAATATACAGCATGTAAGTTAATTACTCATACTTGCTGAAATATTTCAGTATAGTACTGTCTTATTAGTTATTACAAATACCGGTATTAGCACATTCTGAAAATATATAAACATTTAGCTTATGAGGTAATAACAAAACTTACCACAGCCACCAGAAATGCACCTTTCAAATTTGCACAAGCTTCACAACAAGCTCTTGTTTTAAGGAATGGAAACCACCTGCGCAATTAATTAGGGAGAATGCAACTCAATACTTGTAGACAAAATTTCAACTTCTCTACAAATAAACTAGGAAATTCCTTCTTTCAAAAAAGGAATGCAACTGAATAGACTATTGCACCAAACAGAAAATCTGTATGAAACTGATACATAAGAGTGACTTTTTTTTTCTGAAACGTACATAAGAGTGACTTACCTGTGCCAATTGTTTGTGGAACCAGAGGAGTATCCTAGGATGTTTCCTAATGCCATCCAAGAACAGAAGATGGAGTTAGCTGTACCGGGCCCATGACGTCCTACACAACGAAAATTAGGAGGTCAGATCCAAAATCCCATTGATACCAGAAGCCCAGAACACAAATGTAACTTTTTTTTTTTCTGGAATCGATCGGTGTTAGTGAACTGTGGAAACCAATAAAAAATTGGTAGTGAACTCTGAAAGAGAAGGCTAAAAAAAATTACCTGATAAATCAGCCATTAGAGCACGTGCTGGACCCTAGAAATTGTATTGTAAAATTAAGATTTTTGTTATGATCCTTTATACAAATTTCTTTAACATGACTACTATATGAAGGCACTCACCTGCACAGTATTGTTGGAAAAATCAAGAAGCCAGAATCCCAGGACATATACAATTGCAGCATGCCACCGAGATCCATGATAGACACTGTATTACATGGTGTGTCAGATAACTGTTATCTGCCAGTTATGCTGTGCAAAATGCTCAATTACCTGCATTCTTCCTTTGTATCACCCATGGCGTATCCAATATCAGCTGAAAACCCAATAACTATGACCTACATACACAAGTGCATTGTCAATATGAGAGAAAACTTGGGGAATTTAACTAAGGAATACGAGTGCAAGGTCCAGTGGTTCTCACAGCGAAGCATATCAACACACATCCTGTAAGAATATATGGCCTCCGTCTTCCCCATTTTGAGGTGCACCTATCACTGTACAGACCAACGCATGGTTGAACCTGCAGGATTGGGAAAGGATAATAGATCAAGCATTAGAACTTTTATGACTTGTACAGTAACATTTTTATGATGTATTATGAGTTACTATGACAGTATGATCATGTATAGCATAATCTACACTACATATATCAGAAACTACAGAAAATATAGCTTCAAACTCTGAAAGATAATGGAGCTCAGGATACCTAAGTTTTTGTAGTAGTGAAGGAATTACAGTTACTTGTGTTTATATTTCAGGAAGTACAGATTCCATATCATGAAGTAAGTTAACATTGTTACTTACCACCATGCCAGCAATAGGACCACAGAGCCACATGAATGAAGTAAGAGCATGCGACAGTCCGAGTGTCTGTAATTAGCAGAGTTCAGAAAATCAGTGCGTTTGTCTTACAGAAATCTTCAACTGTGATCTACTCTGACTATAAATGATCATGCTTCATTCCCTAAAAAGAAAATATATGATCATGCTTGTTGAGTTTGCAGTGTCATCAAGATCCACATCACTGTAGAAGACATTCAGAAACATCAGCGCACGTGTGTACCACTAGCAAGGAGAGAAACACAATAAAATTCCCCTGCAATTCAGTAGATGAAAGTACCCCCGGTACTGTTTCTTCCAGGATGCATTGCTTTGCATGCCACAACGAACAGCTATCTGTCCAATAACTTCAGATAACACTTCTCTTTCCCCCATGGCATGATTAAACATACAAAGACTGTTCATCGTTCTATATATGTTCAGTCACTAAATTTATTTCACTTGTCCCATGTAAGGAGAAGAATCTTAATCGTCAAAATGGCAATGGTTGGATGCTAACATAGCACCAACAGGCTACAGGAACATATTGATCCGTCCTCATTTGCCTATGCAATTGCTCTGTTGCAACTGTGCCACAGTCCACAGGACATATATCTGGCCTAGAATTTCCTTATTTTTACCTTTTCATGTGCATGGTTAAAGTGGATTGGAGTTGCCTACACCAATCATCTTTATGGCACTTGGCTCAAGAAGGCTAAGGTAAGGATAAAATTCACCAGAAATACCTCAATCCAATAGTAGCTAGCTGCCTAGCTAGACCTGATGCATGGACCAACAGGAGTGATGAACTGCATGTACTGTTCTACAGAAAGTATTGAACATTTTGGAACACTTTGTTAAGTATGGAGGACTGATACAGAGAGGAAGTGAGAAGCTGTTTATGTTAACTAAATCCTTCAAATAAACGCCTGGAAGGACTGAGGTTTAACTTCTAAAAAGATCTTGTCTTTGTTTAGAATTTTTTACTACAGATAGGCCAATAGCCAGCATCTTCAGCAAGGATTTTAAACAGGGCTATTATTCTAATTTTTAAAGCCAGATAAAAAAAAACTTAAGTTTAATAGAGCCTCAAATCAAGTTCTCGCTTTATGAAGACCTCGAAATCTTCCTCTCATCTCTCACGGATACGTAGAGAGCTCTCACTCTATGGATGGGAGTTTTTTTCTCTCTCTCTCACCGGTTCCGGGCGGCACGATGATCCCCAGCCCTAGCGGCGCCCGCCGAGGCTGACCCGACCCGACCCGATGCCGCCATCGGAGCGCACCATGACGGCCTGGGACTTGGCCAGCCTCTGGGTCGGCCTTGTCGTCGGCGTGCCGTCCTACTACCTCGCCGGCAGCCTCGTCGACCTCGGCATGTCGGCGCTGCAGGGCGTCGCGACCGTCGCCTTCGCCAACCTGGTCGTGCTCGTCTCGCTCGTGCTCACGGCCGCGCCGGTGGTGACGCACGGGCTGCTGTTCCCCGTGCTCGCGCGCGCGGCGTTCGGGGTCCGGGGCGCGCACTTGCCGGCGGTCATCCGCGCACTCGTCGGCTGTGGGTGGTTCGGCATCGAGTCCTGGATCGGTGGCCGCGCCGTGTTCCTCCTCCTGCCGTCCAGGCTCAAGACGTACCAGCCGCTGCTCGCGCCGGTGCCCGGCCTCGGCGCGGCGCCGCTCGAGTTCGCGTGCTTCCTCGCGTTCTGGGCCGCGCAGCTCGGCGTCATCATGCACGCATGGAGGGCATCCGCAAGCTCGAGATGTGTAATATGAAGAATATATATGAGAGAAAAAGAAATAGGAGTTTAGATTTAAAGTTTTGAAGTTTGGTGTCAAAAACAAAACCTCAAAAAGTAGAATGAGTCCGTACTGAGAAAATAGAAACTCTGTTTTTAAAGCTATTGCTAGAGATACTCTTATCTAGCACTAAGAATATTAGTTTCGACTAACTTGCGGTTAATATGGAACACAGAGGAGGGACCTGTCGTTTGCCTATTTTTGTGGAGGAACAACAGATTACTTCTCCAATATTACCACTCAATTTTGCCCTTGGCTGCTTATGTTTTTTATATCTCTAGCTAATAACCTAATACGTAGTTAATATATGAAGGTTAAGGTGAGTTGAAGTAGATGGGTACTTCTTTTTGTGTCGAGTTATAACTAAAAGGTGTGTTGTTTATGGTTGTGCGTATCTTAGGTTTTTAAAGGTTGGAAGTGATCTTAAAATGGTTGTATCATTTTGATATAATTATCTTGATTCAATAAAAACTTTCTTTATCTAAAAATATATTTTTAATTTTTTATGTCATACCTGAGGTAAAATGGAATAAGAAAAAGAAGTGCCATATCTGAGATAAAATGGAATCAGGGCCATGTTTGATTGAGGTAAAATGGAATCAAACAAGGAGTTCAGATAACACGTGTCAAGTGTAAAGTGAATCTCAGCACAGTAGAAATGACCGGTACTGATGCTAAGTGCCATGCTGGCTAGCATGATTGTCCCAAAGTGCACAAAAGAACTTATAAAAAGTTATTTGATTCTTGGGTATACAGATTCTTCAGAAAAGAGGCAGAAAACGGCGACCTTTCATAGAAGATGCGAGAGGATGAATCCTATACTGACAACAACAAAAAGAAAAAGAAACGGTGTATCTGCAAAATGACAAAAATAATGGCTACATCAAATGCATATTTGGCCACATATATATATACGCTCAAGAAAAGAAAAACTAAGGCATGTACCGTTTCCAAAACACCAGTCCAATCTACCGTTGCAAGAAAACAAAACAAAAGAAATTAATCTCTCCCCAAACATGAAAAAAAATTCCCCAAACTTTCAGGACTTGAACATTAAACCGTGCAGATTACAACAGCACAAGCAAAAACTCGCGTACACGTTGTGCACGGATTCGTACGTATGTCGTCGTCGTTGCAGGATTAAGAAATTCAGATGCATGCATGGCGAGCAAGCTACATCGTGCATGAGCGCATATATACCTGGACGTAGGGTGTGAGGAGGGAGAGCTGGAGCGCCCACCCGTACTGCACGCCGCCGGCGACCATCCCGGCGAGGATGAGCCTCCCAAGGCTGATGGCCGCCACGGTCTCCCCGGCCCCCGACTCACCGTGGCCGCCGCCACCTCCCCCGCGCGCCCCGCCGCCGCCGACCCCGACCGACAGCTCCAGCCCGCTGCCCCCGCCGCCTCCGTCGCCGCGGGCCATGGGACAAACAAACCAGGCTTAGGCGCCTGCGTCACAGGCAGGCTACGTGCGTGCGCCAAGGAAGGAAATCGAGTGGAGGAAGTGGCGAGCGCCGGACACGGAGGAGGTGATGGAAATGGAAAGCCGCGCGAGAGAGAAGGCGCGTGCTGGATGGAGGTGGAGAGGGGCGAGACGAGCGAGAGGACATTTAAAGGGAAGGGAGCCGTGGCCGCGGCGCGGAGCGGATGCGGCCGCCCGTCCGCTCAAGCTATCATTCACCCGAGAGAAAAATATAATACTTAAATTAAAGAGTGGTGCACCTGCCAAGTGCTATGCGCACCAACGCTTAGGGCTATTTTCAATGAGGTGTTTCACTTCACTGTTTCCAAAACTGTTACATCACACAGACCATAATGAAACCATGGATAAAACAACCCCTCTCAATGAGAAGTTTCATTCCACTGTTTCCAAGGACAACTATAGCATTTAAATAGTGCACAAGGTTGGGATCAAATACACTATATGAATTCTGTAGCCATTTTTTGTTGTTTTTATATCAAATACTAGCATACGATCTAATATATATGACCTTGTCTTTAATTTGAACCCAATATTAGCAAATAAATATGATGAAACAAAAATAATATAAAATCCACTTCAATATCCATACGAAATGGGATAAATTAATAGATCACATATATGAAAGAGTACATATAGGACATCTCAAACTTGACTACATATACCACTTGAGTTGCAAATAAAGTAAACTTTGCCAAATATAGAGTAAATATCATGGTCCAAACTTTTGCCAAATATGCTCAACTAGGTCCTTCTTAAGTTGAAAATGGGTGGAACGATCCTGAATCTCAGTATATTTATCTAGTGCTCTTTCAAATGTGCCGCTTTCTTCTAGCGAGAATTCTGGTTCTTCAACAACCAATGTACTTGGAGTCTTATTCAAATCAAGATTTTCTTCAATGTCCTCAGCTTTTTCATCTTCAACTATCATATTATGAAGTACGATACAAGCAAGCACAACTTTCTCGAGTTCGCCCCGGTCATATAGACGAGCTGGTCGCTTCAAAATGAAAAACCGACGTCGCAAAACACCAAATGCCCGTTCAATATCATTTCTCTTCGCTTCTTGTTGTTGTGCATATAACTTGTCCTTCTCGGCAATGGGCATTTTGATTGACTTCACAAATACAGCCCATTCTGGATAGATTCCATCCGCAAGATAGTAACCTATGTTGTACTGATTTCCGTTGATTGTGTACTGCACTCGAGGAGCTTGCCCCTTTAGCTCATTGATAAATAGAGTTGATTGGTTGAGAACATTGATATCATTATTAGAGCCAGCAACACCAAAAAAATGCATGCCAAATCCAAAGATCATGTGAGGCAACGGCCTCAAGAATTATAGTTGGGACTTTTTGATCACCCCGAGTAAATTGGCCCTTCCATGCGTTGGGGCATCTTTCCCACTGCCAGTGCATGCAGTCAATGCTTCCGAACATGCCAGGAAAACCTCGACTCTCACCAATTTTAAGCAAACGCTCAGCATCTTCCTTAGTGGGGCGCCTCAAATATTTTTCACCAAAAACAGCGATAACACCTTCGGCAAAAAAACTTCATCGCCTCTAATGCAGTAGTGTCACCGATCTTCAAGTATTCATCTAGCTGATCAGCGGCACTACCATTAGCTAATTGACGAATAGCCGCTGTACATTTTTGTAATGGTGTGAGCCCTTGACGATTAGCCGCATCTGTTCTTGTAGTAAAATAAGTAGACCAAAGGCCTAAGTCATTGACGATGCGTAAGAACAGAGGCCTTGACATACGAAATCTTCGCCGAAAAATCTTGGAAGAATAAAGAGGATTCTCTGAGAAATAATCATTCACTAGATGTTGATGATACTCTTCTCGTGGCCTGTTGATGTAGTTCCTTGGACGTAGTCGATGATCAGATGCTAGGTCTTGAAGAGCTTCAACGCTAGCTTTGACCATCTTCGTGGCCTCACTAACCAAGTCATCTAAGATGTCATCCTCAGCAAGGAATTCATCTAATATAGCCTTGGGATCTATGGTGTTGCTTGGTGGATCTTAATGATCTGCCATCATGGGAGGAGTGTGGATGATGGAAGGATTTGGTGCGCTATATATATAGAGGTAGCTCAATGTAAGACATCAATGGCACTGTTTCATTTCACATTCCACTCCAACAGTGCCACCGTTTCCTTTCAAATTCCACAACAGCAGCCCCTTCCTTTCACATTCCATGACAGTGCTTTCACACTGCAAGAGCAGTCCAACACATTTTAGTGAACACAAGCACTCCGGCATGGTTTCACAAGGCACACGGCAAGGGGCAACCAACAGGCACAAGTCAGAAACCAACATGCATATAACAAAATTCTAGCAGTACTGCTTGGTTCACCAGACAGGCACAAAACGACTAACAGGTTCACAAGGTAAGATAGCCCTAAGCTCTAGGTTCACAAGACAGACACAAAATAGTAACCAGGTCCACAAGATAGGCACAAAACGATTACCAGGTTCACAAGATAGTAACAAAGTGACACCATGTTCACAACCTGCACATAAGTTGATATCTGGACCCTAAGTGCACAACCTGCACATAGAACAGTCATAGCATCAAAAGTTAAGTTTCAGAACTCATGCATAGTTTCAGAACGAATACAGTTTCCGAGTTCAGCGCTCACCTCATTCATCGTCATTGTCACCGAACAACTTTAGCTCCATCCTCTCTAAAGTCTTCTCTCAGTTAGCCTTAGCTTGCTCAGTCATCTTACTAATGTCTTGACATAGGAGTGAATTATAAGCTTCTAGGAGCTTTGCAGCCTTTTGCTCCTTGGCAGCCTGTAGTTGAAGCCTTGAAATTTCAAGTTGTGTCTGTGTCACCTTCTCATGCTCCTCCTTGCGATCTTTCTGAACTTCAACTATTTTGGTTATGTTATCTCCTAGGATAACAATACCATCCAAGACCTCTTCAGCCTTGCGCTTCCCGTTGCGTTGGGCTTTGGCTGCGTCTCTCCCAATGGGACGTGGTTGGTCTGCTTCAGCAGTAACATCAATGACTGGCCCCTGGGTCTTTTCTTTGTCCAATTGTGTAGCATATGCACACCATTTTGGCTCATTCTTGAGAGTCTTCCACCAATGCAGCAATGTAAAAGGCTTCCCGTTCTTCCTTTCATACATCTGCTGTGCCTCATCCAGCAATTGATCGTCAGAGTATCCACTTTTACTCATTTTCATTACTGTACTCCAGTAGCCATTGAACTCGCTAATAGCAGTCTTTAGGCGTGACCAGTGAATCTTCAACTGGTTAATGTCTCTTATACGATCTGGTGGGCTATTCTTGTTGAACTCATCAACTATTTCCCTCCAAAATGTATCACCTTTCTTGTCATTCCCATTTATGGAGTCTTTAGAATTGTTGAGCCAAGCACTAGCCTACAAAATTATCAGATGAGTGTCAGTACCACATGCTGCAAAATTCTCATGTATGTTATCATATAAAAACAATTTGTGTGGTGTGATTACCAGTCTAACTTCCTCGTCACGTGTCCAATATCTTTTCTTTACTGGCTTACTTACATCAGTAGAGTCATCACCGTCAATGTTGACGCTGACTCTATTGTTTTTTGATTTACCATAATATGGTTGTTGTAACAAATTTTCATAACCACCCATTGCATAGCCCCTGAGATGACAAATCCAGAAATGCACATAATAATTATGGTGTCCAAACAAATCCAGACTTGAAGCGTACTTAGTTCAGTACTTTCCTAGTGACATTGGCATCCAACAACATTGTCCCTGTTGTCAGATACTCACATTCTTATATTTGCAACAGAAAATTTCTTCTTTTCTTGGACTACTTTTCGTAACTTCAAAACTGCAGTTTATAAGGTTGTCACACACAACATTGCCACCCAGAATTGTATAATGTTTAAAATCCAATTCATTTTCCTTTTGCCTAGTGTGGAAAATTAGAATAGCAGTGAACACAAATGCAAAATCAAAAGCAAACATGCAGAGTTCTATTGCTATCTAGTCCCTGGGTTTCATCCTTCATTCAGAATAATGCAGCCAAATTAATCAAGCCAATATATAAATTCCACGCAATTCAGTAATGCTCTGTGACAGCATTGGCAATAATCTATGGGTTAATCCAACATTCAGAAGAACATCTCCTAGTTTAGTAGTAGTATTGCCAATCTATACTAGAAAATGAAGAACGCAAGAATTATTACCATCCAGGCAACCATCCTGAGCCTTGCTGTGGCTGAGGAAGTACCGGTGCAGGCGCTAGCACAGGTACAGGTGAAGACACCGGCGGAGATACGTGCTCACGCAGCGGCGGAGATACCTGCGCAGACGCCGGTGGAAATACATGCGCAGATGCCGGCGGAGGATGTGCTGAAGGTGCCGGCGCAGGTGGCGACGTGGGCGACGAATCACGCACCCGCCGGTTGGAGCCGCCGCCGCCACGCAGCTTTCCTCCACCGCGAGAGCCACGAGCCGCCGAGCTTGCCTCCGTGGTTTGCATCTCAACGCCGCCACATTGGATCGAGCAGAAGGGGTGGGAGAAAAGGAGGATTGGCCGAGAAGAAATTGGTGGGAGGAGAAGCGTGACGCAAATCGATAAAAAGAGCGGGATGAGAGACGGATTGGCGCGAGAAGAGGGAGATTGCGTGCGGGCGGAGGTTTGGCGCGGGAGACGGCCAGCGGGGATGATACGCAGCGGATCCAGAAAAAGGAATGATGATGAAACGAAAGGTCTCAGTGGTCGTTTCATGCCGTTTTCAAGACCTAGGAAACGCTGTGGCATGGTTTCATCCTCATGAAACTAGAGTTATCTCTCTCTTCATTAATCTTGTGCCATGTCATCACTTTAGCTGAGTTGGCAGGTCATTTAATGTCTATGAAACCCCACGAAACCCCCCACTGAGAATGGCCTTATAGTCTCTGACTCTCTGTATAGAGTCTTTTCAGGAGGACCATAATTAGTCGGTTTGAACAAATTAAGCGGAGTACTCCACAAGATCCCGTTGGGGCGGGATAATCTATCTGCAAACATCACACTATACCATAGATATCATACAGATGTCAGCGCATAAAGTTTTCCGTTGTCTCAATGGGATTTCGTTAGTTAGTATTTTTGAAAAACTGATCCTGGATTTTTTTGAATTTGAATTTTGCTATATATATAGGAGCGTGTTCCGCCATGATAAAGTAGCATGGAATTTTATTACTCCATGGAGTAAATAATTTTCATCGGTTTAATTAATGAAATTCGTTTTAGACCATATTTCTTATACACTTCTATCTTTGCATGCTAATATTATTTAAATATGTTTGTATTGGGCAAACCATAGTTTATTGTTGTTTCTATTGATCATTTTTACTGGTATCTACACATCAAGTTTGTTTTTTTTTTCTGTTTTAGTTTGTTTTTTTTTCTGTTTTGCGGGGAATTTAGATCGGTTTCACTATATTACGTTCCATAGTTTTTCAACCCCAAATCTTTCGAATTGGTGACCGTCAGATCATCTCGAGATTCATGCAGAGAGGGACAAAAGATTTTTGCCAGGCACGCGTGAGGGCGGGAGTTAAACACGCGAATTGTGGGTTGGATGACACCATCGCTAGCCAACCAGGCTGGGGATTGTTTTTGATAATTACAAACAAGTTATTTTATAAGTAACATTGTAACTACAGTGTAATTAAAATATAATTACACTCCACTTATATTATACTTATATTTGAAAGTTTTTCACTCAAAAAAGCTATCGAAAGTTGTATAGATAGTCCCATTTAGATTGTTTGGTTGTGGCACACATATGTGTCTGTTACTATTCTAACACGGCTAGATAAATACTCCGAATTAATACAAACAATCTTGTAATATGGTCTTGTGGGAAAAAAACCAACCATAACTCTCCAAAAGAGGAATAACTCAACAACACGAATCAGCCAGGCGTACGCCTAGCAAATTCGGTGCGAGGACTCGTGCGGATCGCTTGATGCATGCATGGCTTTGGCAGTTTGGCTACGTCGAGCTAGCGTTTAGCGAAATTAAGCAAGACACTAACCCATTGTTGATTATTAATTATAATACGTAGTGCTCGTCGTCGGCCTTTTGTGCAAAGTCTACTACGGTCTTCACTCTTGCTGAATGCTGATGTGTTGGAGATGAAGTGACGTGCACAACCGGCCGCCACGTGGATGGTAGCTTGCTAACTAGCCTACGTGCACAAAAGGCATCAATATATTTGGAATTTCAGTTCTGCCCCGGAGCCCATATGAATTGGGATTGGTTTTCGACAGTCACACACATACTTCTCTTGTTGTTATATATGCATTGACCGGTAATACGTACATGTGTCGGCCTCACATTTTACCCTGTTCTTAGCAACGGGGTCCCACTAAAAAAGTTCAGAAAATTATAGTCAAACTGAAACGAACATATTCACTCCCCAATTAAATTACTAAATCTTTTTGTATTTTTTATTATACAACAGCTATGGGATATAGATACAATGATAGATAGATAAGGGACGGATCAAGATACATGGAGTTGTGTTTTTTTTTTATTTCCACAGTTGAACCAAACACCATTTATGTTAGTTGGTATGAAAGGATACAGAGCAGCAGTGTTGTTATCAATGACATGTCTATCTCGCATGCTCCCATGTTGGAGTCAAATTGCTGTACTGAAATCCAATTCCAAGCAGTCCCTGGCCAAGAGCAAACAAAATTCAGTGAGGTCACTACTGCATGCACCATGGACTGCATGCAGGAGTAAGAACATTTTTCTTTCTCTTCTGGAGACTCGATTCAATTCGGTCGGTCGGTTGCAAAGGTCAGCTTAATTAAAGGCTAGTTTTCCATGGTTGCAGGGTTGATGCAGTGTTCATTTCGTCATTTTTGTCGCATGTATTAATCTATTCAGTATTCTTGGCATTTGCAGTAGAGTCTACTGAACATATTTTCTTCTGAAAAAAAGAACCCGACCATGCCATTGAATTTTGACATTGAAGATATACTAGTATGTAGGCAGTTTTCAAAAAGGTGTGATATGATCTCTTGTTCTTGTTGCACACACCTCCTTGGATCATATCTCTGACGAGGTTGTAGCTAGATGCTATGGTAAAGTGAACATTGAGCAAAGTTGATGGCTATCAGATAAGAGAGAAAAATATCCAGTCCATGCAGATATAAGGCTATACTTCTCGACATCTACATCTACAACTCTGCATAACGTAAGTGGACTTTCAATTCCTGAAGCATGCAGCTGGAACTCTATGGGAACCGCACATTGATTTCCTAAAGCAATATATGCAGCTACTCGATCGCCTAGCTAGCTACTCCTCTTGCAGAGAACACAACACAAACCCATACCGGAGAAAAGGTGGCTTGGTACCACTCGATCTTGTCCACACTGTACTACTACTACTACTGTAAAACGAGGAGATGTAGACAAATTGTCTGAATAATTCAGTACTGCGACAGTGACAATTTGTTCAGCGTCCAGTGCAGTGCAAGCAAGGAATGTTTCTTGCTTAAACAATTCACCCAGATAGCTGCAGCTCGCGATACGATATGATCCAAGTCAACGGGATTGGATCATTGGGAGGTAAACAAAGACGGAAAGTTCTTCTCAGACACTCAGATAGGAGCAGATGCGTACTATTTTAATTTAGTCAAAGTCAAACTACTTTAAATTTAACTAAATTTATAAAAAAAAATATACCAATATTTACAATAACAAATTAGTTTCATTAAATCCAAAACTAAATATATTTTTATAGCATATTTTTTTTATTGAAAATATTACTATATTTTTCTATAAATTTGATCAGATTTAAAAGAGTTTGATTTTGATGAAAATCAAAACTACTCGCAATCTAAATCAGAGAGAGTATTAATATTATGATAATGGATGAACAAATGAGGTGGTCAACCACATCATCAATCGATCCGTACTAACACCAAGGTTTGGCATACCGAGGCTATCCGGTTTGCAATACCGAGGAGGAGTTAAAATCGATCGAGATGGCCTGCCATGCTTGCATGGACGGATAAGGAAGAATCGGACGTGGCTAATTATGTCCTCGATCGCAGGGCGCTATGCTGCGAGTCTGCATGCGACTAGCGCGTGTGCTCGTCTTCTTTCTTTCTTTCTTGCTGCTGCTGCATGCAATCGCTGTTTCAGATAGCAGCCGAGACCTTGGGATCGGATGCCGCAAGCACACGCTGTTCATTCGCTTCAGATAGCAGCAGACTTTAGGATCGGATGCTGCAATCATGTAGTATGTGTATTATACGTGTAGGTGCAAGGATTGGTGTTGTCGACTTCAGACGTGATGGGTTATTCCATTTTCCTTGAAGAGATTAAATTCGTATTGTCGACGTATGCTATTCTGCCAGGTGATGGGTTAATCCATTTTTTCCTCAAGAGAATGGGCTTTATTCGTGCAGATCGTGATCCCGTCGTCCGTGTGCGGTGCCTCTCCTGCCACAGCGCGCCGGGGCATCGGTGCCGCGTCGCGTCAGGCTTCACCGCCGCCATGTACGCGCGCCGCAGCCGGTCAGTTGGGTTAAAAACCGGAAATCTCTCGTGTCCGGCCCATAATCCCGCGCACATTTCCGGCGTTTCGGCCGACGCGGGTGCGGGTGCGGGTGCGGGCGTGGTCGGTGGTCTCCGCCGCCGCCCCGCGAACTCTCGCGTGCGTCAAGCCCAGATTCTCCAGTGACGGCCTGCGCCGAGTGGGATTGGGCCATCTGCTCCCCGCTGGCCGCAGCTCGATCGGTGTCTCCGCCTCCGCTACCTCTCGCGTGTGTGACGCACGCGGAGCCCAGGTTCTCCCGTGACGGCTCGGTTCGTATTCTCTCCGGACGCAGCAGGCGCGGCCCAGCGACCCACGTGGCCACGTACTGCAACGGAATGCACGAGGAAAAAGTCGACTTTGTGTCTGCCAACTTTGAGCTGAGTTTTATTTGTGTCTGTTAGGCGTAAAACCGGATCTGCAGTCTCTCGTAACTATCAGTAAATCAAGTTCTTTAGGTTTAGACAACGATTTCATCCGTCCTTCATATTTAAGACAAAAATTTCATTCTACGTAATAACCACGGGACATATTAGACTTAATCTTCGTCCTGTATGACTACAATGACAGCTACCGGAAGCTTATGTGCACTATAAAAAAAAAATAAAAAATAAAAAACTCAATAGAACCTACATAGTAGGCCCACATGTCTTGTCCCATTGCCTCCCTCTCTGCCCCACTCTCCCCAACACGCCACGACGGACACGGCTCAAGCAGCACGGACGCGGCGGCGTCGAGCTCGGTGCGGCGGGCCCTGGAACGGCCGGCCATGCCGCAGACACGCAGAAGGGGAGCTCGTGGAAGCCAAGGCGTTCCGATTCAGCGGCGGCGTCGTCAATCCGCCGTCCCCCGGCAACCTGCGCGGCGACGACGGTGGAGGCCGACGACGAGGGCTGCCGACGAACCTCGAGGCCTTCATAGCACGCGCTGCTCGACGCGGCTGCGGAGTCGAACGCCGCCACACGGTCCCAAGCGCTTGCCACTCGCTGCGTCGCCGTCGTCGTCGGCCCAGGCGAGGGGGAGAGGGAAGCGCGAGCAAGCGGAAAGGATGTCGAAAGCCATGCGCAGGGCCTCTTTCTTGGCAGGAAGGGCGGCTGCTCCTCCTCCTCCTCCTCTCCTTCACCGAATCTAGAGCAGGCGACGGAGGGAGAAGCAGCCGGGAGCCATAGGGCACGGTTGGCTGTGAGCGGCTTGGGTGTGCCGACTGGTGGCGGAGGAGTTGACCCATGGCGGCTCCACCAAAACGTGGGACGCCGCCGGCGCCGTGCTGTCCGACGCGAGAGGGATGGAGAGCGGGTAAAGGTCGAGAGGGGGCCGACTGTTTTCTGCTGTAGCAACATAGCACTATATTTGACATAAACTAAACCTACGAATTTAGATAGTCTTAGTCTTAGGTTGTATTAAATTTAATACTATATTGCTATATTTTTTTTAAAAAAGTATTTCTTTTGTCTCACTGATGTATGTATTTCATTGAATTTTTTTCTATTGATACGTAAAAGCTTCATGTAGACACCATATAAAATAAAAATCAAGCCAATCTCTTATTTAGAATGAAATTACTATCTAAACTATAAAGTGACTTAGTTTACACTTATTTTAATAATTAGAAAATATTTTATATTCGGTTTTACGGGTGAGGGCAAGAAAGTTTCTTACGAACGCATGAAGGCATAAGCTCTGCTTTTTCACCAGGCGTGGGAGTTGCAAAAGGCCTCCTAGAGTTTCTGAAAGCCTCTGCGCCAGGCGAAGCTAGCTAGCCACTGGCCTGTTCGTCCATGGATCCATACACTAGAACACCGTAAAATCTTAAAGAAAAAACAGCGACATGCATTCGTGCAATCGTGCTGCAAGCTTTTCTGATAGGAGGATGCTGGCAAGCTGCAAGCTTCTGGTTGGGTTGTGCTACTCAGTAGTGGACTAGTGGCAGGTGCGCACGAGGGTTCTTGATCTTCTCTTCATAGAATACTTAGGAGCTAGCGCCTAGCTAGCTCATTTGACTTGCAACGATAGGGTGGTAGTGCCTACTGTGCAAAAAGCAGCGACTACGCCGGGAGCCTGGGAGCACGGCGGATAGCAGAATCTCTAGGGTTCGTTTCAAAAATGATGCTACCGATATATCGAATCCTCTCTCAGTTCTTTTCTTCCCACCTAGAAGCAATTGAAAATGTTATCGGCTCTGCAGCTAATGATATCCTTTCAACGGCCAATGTAATTTTTAAGCTACACGCTCGGCTAGGCTGGCACGAATTACTGCTACCAAAGGGTAAATCAAACTGGCATTTTAAATACGGAGCAACCGAGCAAGTGTTGATTTTGTTATTGATGAACTTGGTGTGGTTAAATGATGAACTTGGTGTGGTTAAATGATTAATCAGTTGTTCATGAACTGATAATTGCGACGCTTTCGTCACTCTTGCTCAAATTGCGAGCTCACATTTGTAAGATACTTAGGAAATAGAGAAAAAGAGGAATCTGGCAGTAGCAAACCACCCCTGTTGCCAAATTGAAGACAACTCCTAAGAATCTTCCTGTGCCAAAAGGGGCAGCAGCGTACATTCAGCTGGTGCCGAAAGAGGCAACTCGCTGGCGCCGAGCCGGCGAGGCAGGTTATACTGTACACACAACGCCAAAACACACACAAAAATGAAAAATGGCATGAACTTCGAACGAATCAAGATGGATTTTGATTAAGTACACAAAAAAGATTGATCTGGTTTAGAAGATGACATGACAACAATATAACAGTGCTTATGAACGTACGCGTAGTGCACAGTGAATTTAGGTAGCCTGCTCCTCCAGTACTAATTATAAGATCCCTCTCTAAGCTACAAACGTTCAAAGGGTGTGCTCATTGCCCAGCAAATACAATGCGGGGACGACGGCCATCTCTCGCGCGCCAGCACGGGCTCGGCTACATCAGCAGGCTGCGGATGATTGCCGCCTGCGCGCTGCTCATGTCGGACGTGGCCAGCAGCTCCGACAGCCTCTCGCTTAGGTCGTCGACCTCCCGATGCAAGCTCCTAATGTAGTTGCAAGTCTCCTGCAGAACTCTCGA
Source organism: Oryza meyeriana var. granulata (assembly GCA_003991445.1). Classification (NCBI taxonomy): domain Eukaryota; kingdom Viridiplantae; phylum Streptophyta; class Magnoliopsida; order Poales; family Poaceae; genus Oryza; species Oryza meyeriana. Next base: position 77,119 of record RYFJ01001306.1, on the reverse strand, counting down.
AGATGGCACCTGGAATGGGAAAGAGAGGAAGATTTCTGTCAGGTTTTCAGGTTTGATGCTTACATTTGTTGAAGGAAAAGGCATGCCAAAATGCAATGCGAGGATTGTTTGACATAGTCAATTAGTTCATATGATCTTCAACTTCTGCTTTGGAATTAGTAATAGGGAGCATTCAACTTGCGCTGCTATTTTTTTGCCAAGACGGCAGGTGTAACAACCGATCATGTTCTAGGCCATCTTAATGTGGTCAAAGCTAGAGTGAACGGTGAATGCTAATTATAACTAGAATAAACTTGCAATGCGCTGTCATTTCGAATGGGAATTTCTGGAGCAACCATTTAAGGCTTAGAATTACGTACTCTATCATTGCTTCGGAGTCGAGCCTCAGGGAGGAGATCCTGCAACTTGGATACGAGATCACTGATTTGCTCGTCGGTGATCCTCGATGAGCCTGGTTGCCTCGACCGTGACCTCCGGCTTGACATATCCGCCGATGTAGTTGCCAGCAATCTCAGCCAACGTAGGAGAGACGGGAGGGCTGTGCTTGCAAGAAAGACACAGAGATGGTGAGGGTTTATGGTTGGCGTAAGACAGTCTGAGAAGCAGATGTGACGTGGGGATGCTGAAGAAGGGAAGAAAGACAGGTGCACGGGAGAAAGAAATGGGCGGCTACTGGGGTGTTAAATAGACTAGCTGCAAATAGAGGAACCTGAGAGCAGGCAAGAGGGAGTGAGCTTTTCATTCACACAGTGTATCACCCAGCTCAAGCCCCTGACCAATAGGGACAATACTACAATATGGCCCCACTGACAGTCACATAGCCAGAAATATGAACGGGAAAGAGGAACTCTAAAGATGAAAGAGAGAGAGAAGCCATACCAAGGATTGTGTGTGTGCTGCTACTCGTGTATTGCCCCTGCAAGTGGGTGAAGCTCTGAACAGCAGGAGATAAAATGCTGGTGAGAACGAGACTTGGAGGCCCTGCATTGTCAGAAAGAACCACGCAAGCCATGTTACTTGGCCTACCAAAAATATGCTGATTAATTATTTTTGCCCCACATTTGGTATTTAATGTATGCTTACATGAGAAAAAAGAACGGTGAGGCTACAGTTATTGATGGATGGCTTCGTGTTCATGTCTAGGATTCAGTATACACCCATGCATGAAGTATACATCTCGTCTTCCCAAACAGGACAAGGAGAACTCATGGCCCAAACAAACATCAATGCTGAGTGAATCTGTCAGCAACACTTGCCTCCTAGCCACTGTATACATTCTAATGGGTGTATTTTGCTTATAGTTTAATTCATGTTTATATTACTATGGTACAGTGGTTCTAAATACCTATGATACCAAACAAGGGAAATAGCATCACAGAACTTCGTCCTATAAAAATGTGTTCCATGTCATACAGAATTACAGATTTCGAAGGTAACCAGTTGTTGACACCGAAAATCACCAGCTGCGTCGAGAACGAGCTGAGAATCTGGTTCGGTGCACTAGACACGCGAAGTCCTGGGAGATCTGCTTAGCTCCAGTGCAGGTCTTAAATAGTTGAGGTTTGCTAGCGTGCCAGTCAATTTGACCCAGCAATTGACAAGGAAATAAAAAAAAGTTAGATAACCGATCCAATCGGCCAACCAGCTGATACAGACTTCCTCCAGCCGATTGCCGATAGTACTTGTACATCGACTTGAAACCGATGATGATATAAGCAAATAATAAGTCAGCCGACTACCGAAAAAACACTTGGACATCGGCTAGAAGCCGATGATAAAGTAGAAGCAGAATAATAATCAAGACAATGCAGTCGGTATTTTTTAGTAAAAGATAACCTATCGGCTAAACACTCCGATAGAACATCGCGTAAAAACCTATCGACTCAACAAGGATAAATTTATTATCACCAGTCTAGTAGGTCGGACCTAACCGATGCAGCACAAACTGATGATGATAAAAGAAACTAGCTAAGCCGATAAATCCTATGCAATTGTGATGTGATATATCCACTCGGCCTAAGAGATCAAACTTAACTGATGCAGCCGTAGACAGAATAGATACACCGTGGTAAGCCGACTATCGTAGATCAGCTAGAATATCAGACCTAACCGAGGAAGTCCTAGCCGATAAGATAGTCGGGGTAACGAGACTTACCCTCTCATAGGAGTTCAGACCTAACCGATGCAGCCCGGCTAGAGAAGCAAGAACCCGTCGAAAAGGGTGGCGATGCGTCGAATTTGTATTGATCTGTGAGATAGTTTACATGGTCCCCGGGCATACGTATTTATACCCCGAGTTGATACAGTCCTGATCGGATACGAAACAGGAATTTCCTAATGATAAAAGAAAAATTAACAGGCCCTGATTAGACACGAGATCAGATTTTCCTAAAAATCATTAAAGCTACCTAATTTATAGATAAACTAATTAACTGCCATGTTGTGGTCTTCACGATTACTTCCTGAATTCGGCTTCTTTTGGATTAGCTTCCATCGACTGATATAGCCTCTTTCCTTAACCGAACATGATAACGAACCGTACCAAATTTTGGTGTTAACACATGCCCCCCAATTTCGGAGTTTGTTATCAAACTTTGAAATTCTTCTGTTTGGGCCTCAACATTCCTTCTTGGCCTTTTGAAATCGGCTTTCATGAGCCGATACCTTCTGTACTAGGTGTGCTATGCTCTCAAAATCTTGTGATGAAAATCTTTCCTTGATCGGAGCCAACAAACCTTAGAATGCTAACTCGGCCAGCTGTGCATCATCCAGACTTAAACTATAACATCGGCTTCTAACATCACGAAGCTGCTGGATATATTCTGCAACTGATTCATCCGGCTTCTGTATTACCGATGTTAAATCTAGTAAACTCATCTCCTGAATCCCAGTAAAGAAATATCTGTGAAATTGTTTTTCAAGATCGGCCCATCCCCGAATTGAGTTCGGTGGCAGCGAAGAAAACCATGTAAAAGCCGATCCAAACAATGATAGCGGGAAAAATCTAACTCTCAAAGCTTCTTCAGCCGATGCCTCCCCACACTGAGCCAAAAATCGGCTGACATGCTCCACTGTAGATACATCATCTTGCCCTGAGAATTTGAAGAAGTCTGGTACTCTGTATCGGCGCGGCAACGAAACTCTATCAAAGCAATTTGGATATGGATGCCGATATATAAATGTTTCCTTCTTCGGTTTTAGACCTAATTGTTCTCTCACCACCTCTGTGATTCTTGTTGTCCAATCTTTTTCCCTTGGATCTTCGACATGATAATGCAGAGGTGGAGTTGGTAGCCGATTCTGCCACTGATATTCTCTCTGACAATTATACTCAGGGACAGCCCCTGGATAACTCTGTCGATGCCTCCCATAGTATGCAGTTTGATGATATTCTTGAGGAATTCCATCTTGTTGCCCCCCAGCCAGTTGAATCGGCTCCACCGCCTTCATGATAAAGCTCTGTAATGTGTTCACCAATATCCCAGATTGATTGATCAATGCATGGTGAACTGCTTCATTAACCATGTCTTGAAGTGGCTTCTATGAACTTGCAGGCGATATATGGATTGATTCTCTGACTAGAACTGGTTTTGGAAATTGAGATTTTTGAATCGGCCCTTGATCTGTCATACCGAAGGATTCTAAACAAAGTTTCTTCAATTCAGTAATGTTCCGCTCCACTTGTTGTCTTTGTTCTTCGGTCAAGTCTTCCATTGTGACTGGAATCACATTGTTTGTGTTGACCTCCTTTCCAGCCATGTCGAAGTTCTATGTCCCACTGGGCTTGCCAAAAACGTGTTGACACCGAAAATCACTAGCTGCGTCGAGAACGAGCTGAGAATCTGGTTCGGTGCACTAGACACGTGAAGGCCTGGGAGATCTGCTTAGCTCCAGTGCAGGTCCTAAATAGTTGAAGTTCGCGGGCGTGCCAGTCAATTTGACCCAGCAATTGACAAGGAGATAAAAAAAGTTAGATAACAGATCCAATCGGCCAACCAGCCGATACAGACTTCCTCCAGCCGATTGCCGATAGTACTTGTACATCGGCTTGAAACCGATGATGATATAAGCAAATAATAAGCCAGCCGACTGCCGAAAAAACACTTGGACATTGGCTAAAAACCGATGATAGAGTAGAAGCAGAATAATAATCAAAACAATGCAGTCGGCTTTTTCTAGTAAAAGATAACCTATCGGCTAAACACTCCGATAGAACATCGCGTAAAAACCTATCGACTCAACAAGGATAAATTTATTATCACCAGTCTAGTAGATCGGACCGAACCGATGCAGCACAAACTGATGATGATAAAAGAAACTCGCTAAGCCGATAAATCCTATGCAATTGTGATGTGATATATCCACTCGGCCTAAGAGATCAAACTTAACTGATGCAACCGTAGACAGAATAGACACACCGTGGTAAGCCGACTACCGTAGATCAGCTAGAATATCGGACCTAACCTAGAAAGTCCTAGCCGATAAGGTAGTCGGGGTAACGAGACTTACCCTCTCGCAGGAGTTCGGACCTAACCGATACAGTCCGGCTTGAGAAGAATTTGTATTGATCTGTAAAATAGTTTACATGGTCCCCGAGCATACGTATTTTATCCCGAGTTGATACAGTTCTGATCGGATACGAAACAGGAATTTCCTAACGATAAAAGGAAAATTAACAAGCCTTGATTGGACACGAGATCAGATTTTCCTAAAAATCATTAAAGCTACCTAATTTATAGATAAACTAATTAACTGCCATGTTGTGGTTTTCATGATTACTTCCTGAATTCGGCTTCTTCTAGATTAGCTTCCATCGGTTGATATAGCCTCTTTCCTTAACCGAACATGATAACGAACCGTACCAAATTTTGGTGTTAACACCAGTACTATGCTTGCTGATGAAACCATCAGTTGATGACCTAACATAAGTAACAGACCAAATAATTTTAGAGAGCTGATTACCTCACAGTGCATAACAGATTCAGCAGTGTCACCATGCAGGCTGGTCTCTTCTCCAATCATCTGGCATCCGCAGCCCATGTCTTGTGGCGCCTGATAATCAATACAGATATGGGTCACACTGTAGGTGTTATTTACTCCCTTAAACTATCAGGGAACATGAAGACCGATATCAAGGTAGATGCATCAGATTCTGGCACTGGTTCAACTTTCGGGTGCGTCATTGGAGTTAAACAAGGGAACTGTCTGATTGCAAGTAAATCCTTACATGTGGCCTCGTGAAAAGTATTTACTTTATGTACTTCTTGAGTCTTGATACCCCCACTTCAGTCATTCCTGTTCTGTTGCTCAAGTTGACCTGATACAAAATACTGTGACGAAGCTTTTCTTCAACAAAAGAAAATCAGAATGATTGGCAAGTCAGTTATTGAGGCTGTGGATTGAGGCTATGGTAAAATATTACCCATTGAAGGTTTAAAACATAACATGTAATGGCTTTTTGGAAGTTGTGATTTCAACAAATTAGTCTTGCCAAATTAGCATATCATAATCATGTAATCACAACTTCCAAGTAACTCTTAACAAATGTAAGGTATCTGAATATTTGTGGATCTTACTTACCAGAAACACTTCAATTCGTCAGCCACAAAGTTAGTTCTGTATGCAACGAGGGCTAGATGAAGGGGATTATATGGCAGCAGATATGTTTACAAACTGAATAGTATAAGTATTATGTATAGATCTTGAAGCAAATAAATCATTTCAGGAAACAGTTGCTGCACAACTCAGTGGAATCTCGGAATTTGACCAGTCAATGCATCTCGTCCAGCAGGTAAAGTGCTACTACTGGTTGTATTCCAAGCTCTTTCTTCATTTAGTGACAACCACGCTAGATGCTATTATAATGTTGACATGGCAATAAAACTTTCAATGGAAACATGTGCATGTGTGTGTACTTGCATTTGATACCCTAAAGTTCCTAAAGCAAATTCCGGCTGCAAGATCTCATTTGTTTTCATTCCAGTGACTCATTCAAAGTGCAGCACAGAAAAACACCACACTATAGTAATGCAGGTGTAGTTTACATGCAGTTCAACACTAGAATGCATGCATTGCATTAGCTCATAAGCAGGTAGTCATTGCAATGCAAACATGTTCACTGGCAAACTGCCAAGAGGGCATTCAAATGATGATTATGCGGCAATTTTTAAGAGGTTGAAGGAGATCTAGGATACCAGTGGAAAATTGACGATAATAAAGAGCCTGCATTTTGTATTATACTATCATAAGATAATTTAGAAATGACGAGCTAATGGCATAGGATGAGCACAAGAGTTAGCCAATAGATGTATTAGCCTAGTAAACATCTGATTAGCCAACCAATCACAGCATATACATGCGCTAAAAATTCTCTTTGTCTCTCAAATATTTTTTTCCACAAGATCCACTGTCACTGATAGAATAATCATGAGCTGTTAGGTACTGCCTGTTTATAAAATTATCTCATTGACCTTTCTACAAAGTTAATTAGCCCTAGTTATGTTCCAAGCATGATTACCCTCATAGCTCTTGCATAAAATACCAATTTCAGGGTAAGAAACACTGCAAATGACTATATAACTCTTTAAGTACGATGTAAACAATATAAAATATCAAATCGCCAATCAAAATCAGCTAGTGGGCAATGATCTAAGCATATCCAGATTGCAGCATGTCTCATGGGTCACATGTAGCTCAATCCAATTAGTAGAAAACACCCTGTACAGGTTGTCACGTGGAAGCAATTTATTTATGCTGAGCCCCTTCACCACCACCCAAGGTCACACCATCACACACACAAGTGAGATCAGTCTCTTGTTTAAGTCCACACTTGATCAAGCTAGAGAATCAAGAGTACCTCCTATCTACTAAACAATAGGTCAAGTAGGCCTGCCTGCTATACAGATGCTAGGAATCACATGCATTCACTTAACATATTGCTCAACACTAACAGGGCAGTCACATGCTTTACCTATTTTAATCTGGAACCCTGCCGTGTGTAAGTGAAAAGCTTTATGTGAATAATGTGTTCGAAGTTTGTTTGTAACCATATCAATTAGGGCAACAATAGAACCTCATGGCATGATACTGGAAAGATCCCCAGGACTGATCAAGTTCAGGAATAATTAGGATGCGCCAATTCTGTCTTTCTAACATCAACATTGGCATGGTTTGCCAATCAGTTATCAATATTTTGATCTTTGGCATTCAGACAGCATGATGGAATGAATTGGTGGTGAAAATACTGAACATCTGTCTCAGTCTCTCAGCTGATTTATATATTATCATAACAACTTGTTTCCATAACAAGCAGAGCAGCTCTTTCAGGAAAAAAAAGGAATTAAGTGAGCTATAAATAGAATGCCATCTACAATCACACCTAGAAATGCAACTAGGGCTCTAGACAAGAAAAACATAAAAAAAAATTACCAAGGTCGATATTGTAGTGCAAGAAGCTTCCACTCTCCATATAACTATGATAGGTCTTAATCAGAGCTGAAATTGACAGGTATTACTCTGACAGAAGAGGAATCATCTGATCTGGAGATACTGAAGGTCAGCTGTCTTTAGTTCAACACACTTCAGAAATATACAGCCACTTTGGGAAATCCAAGACTACTTGCTGATGAATATTAAAACTAAAGTTCTGACAACGTTCTTGGTGCCAATAGCCCAAGGAATACAATAAACCTATTTCAATTAACAAGGAAAAGAATCCAGATCTTGTTTCAGAACCCCAACATGCTCATCATTGAAAGCTAGATTATACTAGGGTAGACGGTTAGTAAACAGTTACTAAAATAAATGATTGAGACCAGAACTATTAGTGACCACCTATTATTTCAGGAGGAAGCCATTCAGGACCAAGTATCAATGAGAAAAAAAAAAGAGTAACAAGTGCTTAGAAAGGCACCAAGGTGACTGCCTTAGTGTTTGTAGGACAAGAAAACAAATAAATAGGTTTTAGCAAAGCTGAATAGGAGTTGAATGCGCTGAGGAGATAGCTTCGGGAAGGGAGTTCAAGGATAGGAAGTGGAGAGAAGAAGGGAGAGCACGGATGTATACTTTTTGACACCAAAAGCTTCAGACAACATTTCATGCATGCTGAGTCCATCATATTCACGTCTGAATTTTGTTGTGTATCTGTTTCATCTAGGAAGCAACGACCCCTAGTTAGGCAAAGGTGAATCAGCATAGACTAATGAAGTGATACAATTAACAAGTATTTTTCATGATAATAATAGCTACAAGTATGAGGACAGGGAGCTCAGTGATGAGACAAATACTATGGGGTATTGGTTACATAGAACAACTAGCTAGAGACACAAAACTGTTAGCAATGAAAAAGGAAGTTAGTCTGAAGCTCTCCTTTATTCTCACTTCCTACCCTATTGTTATGTCCCATGTCTCAATAAACGAGTTAGTAAAAGCACAGGACACATGCTGGTATAACTTATAAATAGGTTTCTTGAACAATTGTACATTTTACGCATGATGGATCATGCACTTATATGACATTACAACCTTTATAGAGTTAAAGATCAAACGATGCACCCTTCTCAGAAATGAGATCAACAATCAAGATGCAGACCAGAACCGCAATTGCCATATGATTGTTCCTGGTTACTTATTTTTGCATGCTAAAACTTGGAAAGGCACTTAAACCCATTCAATACACATTGATTTAGACCAACGGCATTTCACAAATCAGCAAGTGTTCCGCATCATCCCCACTAAACTGGAATCCTCATCAAAATCCAGTCACTACGGCATCTCCAACCATCCAAGCCAGAACCTCAATCGTCTAAGCCTAACTCAAAGTAATGCACGAGCATACGAGCTACAAAACATCTGCACTGACAGCGGCAGGCAAAGGCCCGGGCTCCGCTCAAGCATCAAGTAGCAAGGAAACCCCTAAACCATCAGTTTTACCGCCTTACGAAGCGAAATCTACACGAACAACATCACCAAAATTCTGGAGGGGAAGGGTCAGCACTCACAATACTTACAGCGGGAAAACCCTAGCGGGAGGCCGCATCACGAAACCGAAGCGGAAGCGAACGCGCCACCAGGGAACCCGCATCGGGGGCGACACCGGTGCCGCCTCCGCGGTGGCCGGAGCAGACCAGAATCCTCCAAAATTCCGCGGGGGATTCCGCGAAGAGAGAGCCGAAGTGAGGGAGGCGGAAGCAGCGGCACCAGCGACTCCGCCCTCTCCGCCGAGGAGGCGGCCACCGCCCCGCTCGGGCCGTACTGGGCCGTTGATTTACGGCAGGCGACTTGGTATTGGGCCGGAAAAGTGGCTGCGATTTTGCACAGGTGGGCCGCCGATTCGACTGCGCGAGCTACGTGATTGGGCGCCGCGTGATGCAGCCCAGAGCAGTGGGCCGCGGCGTCTTGGCGATCGCGGTGGCGTGTCCGCGTGCGAGATCACGAGACGAGGTGACGACGCGAGGTCGCTTTCCGTTGCTCGCGGCGGCGGAATTGACGGGTTCAATGCGGACGTCGTTGGCTTGGCTGGCGCCGTGACTGCGCCTGCGTGCGCGTCTGCGGCGTCGCCGCGTGCGACGACCACCACCGCGCACGCACACCCCGACCGGTCTCGATCCGGCCCATCCGGCCCCAGCATGTACAACGAAAGCACCAACGGAACGGACGAGCAAACGGCGACGGAACTCGAGTTTATGCCGATCAGTAACTCGTGCATCCTCGTCCTGTCGTGCTCGTACAGCCGTCGCCGTAAAGCAAGAAAAGATTAAGCGCTACTAGTACCTACTCTCTCAGTCCTATTCCCTTCGTCTCAAAATATTTTAACTTATACCATTTTCTTAAAAAATGAAAGTTAGAATTAAGAAATAATTTTAATTGGTTGAGATGAGAAAATAGATAAAAAAATTAAATAAAAAAAGGTTATAATTTATTGAGATAGAGAGATAAGTAAAAAAAGTAGTAGTATTATGAGACATTTGAATCCTAGAAGCAATAGTATTTTGAGACTGAGTGAGTATAATATAAGAGATTGTTTTTTAAAAAAAATATCAAAAGGACAAATTATGGTATAAAAGAGGTTATTAATGTAATAAACTAGTATAAAAGATGATATGTGAGAAATAAACTAGTAAAAAAAGTTGATAGGTAGAGAATAAAATACTAGTTTAGGATCATAAAATCTCTTATATTTTAAAACAAGCTTAAAAAATAAAATGTTTAAATATCTTATATTATACTCTCTCTATCCCAAAATATAACAATTTATAGCATTTAAAATTTGTTTCAAAATATAACAACCTCTGTACCTATATTCTCTTTTTAATCGATCACAAACTTTCACCACAAAAGTTTTTCACCTATTTTCTCTTCTTAACTAATCACAATATTTTTCTATTTAATTTTAACAAATTCTTTAATATTCATTCTTTAATATTCATATCCAGCTATAAAACTAAACTAAGACGAAGAGAGTAGTATTAGCTAGTACCTGCAACCACCCTCCCAGCAGTGGCCGGTCTGAGACGCCAACACGAAGCGATTATGTATTAACGAGAGAAGCCAGGGGGGAGAGCAGAGCAGGTGGTCAGATATGTGGCGATCCCAAGGCTAAAACAGCAAAGCGGTAGCAGCAGCAGCAGCAGCGGTACACCTTTTATTGTCAGTCAGACCATGCGCTCGTGCTCTCGTTTTCTCTGCGCTTTCAGGACGTGCGTGCAATGCAGTGCAGTGCAGTGCGTGGACCACAACTCGGCTGCTACAGCCTACAGTGCTGCTGCTACGCTAGCACATCAAGATTCAGGAACCAACACAACCGTCCCATTAACTATGCCACCCGTTTCTACATTGTTTTACACTAATAATTTATTTTATAAAAATATTTTTATAGTGAGATCTACTACTAGAATTTTATGGTTTTAATCATCCAATCAATAACACTCTCTTCTTCTCGTTTTTTTTCTTATTTTTGTTTACTCTCCATATTAATTAAGGGTACAGTAGTCTTTTAACCTTGTACTTGATTTTTTAACTAACTAAAAAAACATTCATTTAGAGAGAGCGATAGTACTTGTAGTTTCTCTAGACTGCCAGCTAAGGGTATGTTCGAATCAGTTTGTATGGTTGGCTTATAAGCCGTACGTAAAACGAAAAACGTCATTAGTATATAATTAATTAAGTTTTAGTTATTATAAATTAAAAAAAAGGATCTATTTGATTTTTTAAAAATACTTTTATATAGAAAATTTTTATAAAAAATACACCGTTTAACAGGTCGAAAAGTACAAAACGAGAAAACAAGCCATGGCTATAAGTTATTTTCAACGAAACCTAATAAGCCAGGTTACTACTAGTAGTACCTAGCTGTAGCCAGGAACACACACCTGAATGTTTGGGCTATTGCCTATTTGCCGTATTTTGGATCACCGTTTCACCAGAAACCACCACTACGTACGACTACACGGGTATATTAACCAGCAGTTGAATTGTACGTACGCACTATTTGCGTGGGATAGAGTACCGTGAAGGTGATTCTACGTTTTTGTACACATATACCGGGTCATTCTGGTGGTCATCTGGTACGTTGATGCGGCTGTTCCTGAGAAATGCGTGCGTGGTTGGTTGCGACGTCTCCATCCGAGGTGACCGCACGATTGACCAGCTCGCTCGATCCATCCATCCATCCATCGCGGTGTGAACCGAGCCCCGTGCAAAGTAGCAGCAGCGAAACCAACCAACCCCACCAAGACGAGTCGTCGTCGTCGCCGCCGCCACCGATCGTCTCGCGCGCGGGCCGCGTCGCCGGGGCTTGGACCCGCCCGTTGACGGCTGGACCCCGCGCGCGGCGTCCATACGCGCAGGGGGGGCGCGGCAAAGCGGAGGCAGCAGCAGCGCAGCACATCGATCGGTCGGTCAGTCATTCACCGCGCCGCGCCGCGCGGCGACGGCGGCGGCCGATTGGACCGGACCGGATTGGACACGCGCGTATGCACGGACGCGGGGAGGAGAGATCACGCGGCAGCGGCCAGCACGGCGCAGCACGCGTGCGACCAAAATCGCCTTGGCTGGACGCCAGCTGCTCGGCGGCGGCTGACCCATCCCGTAGTTTACGTACTGTTCCCTCCGTCCTAAAACATTTTACTTTTAAACAAGAATGTATTTCATAAAAAGTATATTTTTAAGTAGAGTTTATTAAATTTTTTTAATAAAATTTAACGTTTTAACCATTTAACATGTAATACTCTCTCTTCCTCCTTAGTTTTCCTGTATTAATTAAAGACATAATAATCTTTTAATCTTCTATTTGATCTATATTTAACTAAGCTAAAACTGTAATTTTTTTAGAGACGGTAGGAGTACCCTGCATCCAAATTTCTCCCACACTCCAACCTGTCACGAACCTGAACGCTGACATCAATAATGGCTCAACTAAAAAGCCAATATCTTTTTAATTTTTATTAGTTTTTGGCAGATTGGTTGAAACGGAGCACTGCTATAACTTGATACTCTTTCCGTTCTAAAATATAAATATTTATGAAGTTAAACATGAGTATTAAGAAAGTAGGTAAAAATAATTTAAAAAATTTGTGAAAAGAGAAAGTGGTTAAAAAAATTAACTAGAGAACGATTATGATTGGTTAAGATAAAGGGGTAGGTAGAGAAATAGACTTATTTTAAATAAGATTTGAGTAATAAAAATAATTTTATTTTAGGACAAAAGAAGCCGTGTATAATTTGAACGAAGTAAAATGGCTGGTACTCGTACATACTCCCGTGGGGAAGAATGGTAGAGTAGACAGATAGTACAGCTGCGTGTCTAGGATGCAATAAATCTAGCCCCAAAGTGTGGCTTCAACTGGAAGGGAGGAGGTAAGGTGTCAGCAGCCCAGAAAGCCTCTCGTACTTCACCGTTCACCAATTCCGCACGGATCGATCAACGAAAAGCAAGCAACCAAGCGAGAGTAGTAGCCTTCCCTTCCCTTCAAGTGACATTTAATTTGCAACGAGAACGAGCGAGCGGATGGAGGAGGAGCCCATCTGCAAGCCGCTTGTCTCAGCGTGTACATGAAAACGAATCATTGGACCCTGCGTACTCTTTTTTGTCTCATAAAGTCTTTATTTTTATCTTTTTTATCTGTTTCATAAAAACTTTAACTTTAAAACAATCATTATATTAGAGTCCCTGTACTAGAGTTTAAGGAATAATTGTATTGAAATTTATAAAAATAAAAGAGATATACATTAAAATTTACTAAAGTAAAAAGTATTATAATTTTTTAAGCTTTATATTATTAGTACGTATGAGATAAAAAAAATAAAGTCCTTTAAAAACAGAGGCGGTAGTACTACTAGTAGTAGCTAGCTAACATAGCATGCAAATCGTCTCTCTCACCTAGCGTGATTACATGGATGATGGTGGATGGATCGAGTGTGTGTGTGTGGCCGTGTGGGCCTTAAACATGCTTGTGTAGAAAGAAATATCACATCGCAACAGCGCGAGCAAGAGGGCGGTTAGCCATGTGAGCACAAATAGCTTTAGTGCAGGGGGGATCAGTGGGCACAGCCGCACCAGCTCACCACGATCCATGACGCATGTGGCTCCTCCCCATCCATGGCTTGCTCTCACCTCACGTACACCTTCCTCTCTCCATATGTGTGTGTTGTGTATCCGTGCATGTACCGTGTACTCACCTTTATTGATAATATGCATCGGCAACACCGGTTTTAGCCTGTGTATGATTATTTATACGCTTTCATCCATTTTTAATGCTGAGAATTTGAAACGAAGGAATTTCAAAGGAGACGGTTTTGTTATGGCTTATAAAAGATTCTTTCGTGCATGTTTCAAGATTTATATCTCTACTATTATAAAAATTTATATCGATTCTGTTCGTTCGTCGCTGACGTCAACCTATACACTGTTCAGTTCGTGTCTGACTCGTGAAGCTAACCCGTTGACTTGGTTCTTTGTCTCGTCCATCTTAACCAAGGCTAGGCTTTGTGCAGCTGGTTGTTTGCCTCGCCCATCTTGACTGAGGCTAGGCTTCGTGCAGCTGTCTCGCTCACGGTCTAAACATTTTAGACTTTTTTCTGATCTGGGACGATGTCTTTTTACTCCATCTCGTCTCCGCCTCATGTCGCTGCTCATGTGCAGGTCCAGATCTAGGGTGCTACTCCTGGTCTGCGACACGGCGGTGGTGATGGTGGCCTCGGCTGCCAAGGGGAATAAAGGTAGAGCAAGTCGGGTGGAGGTAGAGTGTGACGGGGGCCAAGCACGTGGCAAGCAGCGGCGGGAGCAAGTGCCGGTGGTGCCGAAGCGAGGTGCTCGATGACATGTGCTTCGATGCCACCGAGGCCTGGAGGCTGTCGAACCAGGTCTACTCTTGTGATTCGCCCGTCGCCGACGCTGCACATGCCCTCAGATAATGACGCCCCCACGGCTGCCACTGCTATCGTCTTGCTCACGATCAATCTGTTGTACTCTTTGTCCCTCTGTCTCGCTGGATCTGAGAATTTAGGAGCTTGTGTTTCCTGGCGTTCTTTGTTTCTCCTTTTCTTTTCTGTAATATATGGTTCTATTGGAAAATATGGCGACCAAATTTATCCATACTTTGATGGACTTTTTAACATTAATGATTATGAACAATTCTTTTTGCCCGTAGCAAAAGCACGGACATCGTGCTAGTTAAAGAATAAATGTTGATTATGCTTTGTTCTAAGTACTAGTAGATAGCTAGCTGTGTAAAAAAGGAACACGTTGGAATCGTGTGCGGCACAAGCTGAGACGGGGTCAAATAAAACTCTAATCAGAGAGTTGATCTAGCCCAAGCCAGGACAGTGACACGGTTCATATACTGTTGCCATGTTCTTATTCTCAAGCCGCAGTTTTAATTTTTCTTCACATTGACACGAGAGAGAATCCTATTCTTTTTTCATCCTCTCCGTTTCTCCGGTTGGTTGATGCATTTTGCCTCTCCTTTCCTTTTTACCCCCTAACCTATTCTTTTTTTTTCTCCCTGATTCCACCAAGGCAGCGAGAAAGTTTAGGCTTTAGAATTATTCCCGATTGGTGGGTTAAGTTGTCGTCATCCTCCAATTTCTTAAAGTAAGTACAGTTGGGGGGAGAGAGAATTTTTTGGCAAGTGAAAGGAGGCACAGAAAGAGAGAAAAGGAAAAGAAGAAAAATAGCATAAAGTGTTGCTGCACTTGGTGTCATAGATGGGAGGGCACTTCTTTTCAGGACAGATCCCTTAATCCCACTCATTAACAAGGATAATCAACGCAAAAACCCAGTGGGCACTACTAACAGAAATCATAGACCCAGTGACCAAGAACAAAGGGATCGAGACTTAAACATCTGAACTAAAACTGATCACCACTTGATACTACTAGCGCAAATGCAGTCGTTGAGATTCCAACATCTGTCACTTATCCAAATAAATGGATACCAACACATTTTCATCAAGTACTAGATCACCTACAGACCAAAAAGGTTCTGAAACAGTGGTGCATCTGCTAATCTTGGCTCTAATTTTTCACTCAGAACTCCTGGTCAAAGTCGTCCAGATCGATCAAGATCCTCAGGTAGGGTTGTGTCACAGTATCAAATCTTCATAACCATGATTAAGTACAAAGACCATAACTTAGTCTTGCAACTACATCAAGATTCAGATAAAACTACGCGTAGTGGTTGGTACAGAGTCGAGTCTCCAATTTCAACATGGCGATGCGGCAGCCTTTCAGAATTTCAGCATCAGATGGTTGGCTTGGCTAGATCCGCCTCTAAGTACAGTGTTAGCAGCAGCAGTAGGTTGGTTGCAGCGAAGCTGTCTCGGCCGCCGCGCGGCGAGTACACCGTGTTGCGCTATCTGACGCCGCCTGAGCTCTCCGTCCGTCCTGCCTGCCTCTCTGCCTGCGCTTTTCGTAGGAAAATCTGCAGCTGCGGCTATGGCTAGCAGCTACCGCTTCTCACGTTCTCTCCAGCGCATGCGTGCAGCGGCGGGCAGCTGCATCCCCATGCGTTGCAGCCAGTGTCTAGTGAGGAAAAGTGAAAAAATTCACCTGGCTGCTGGTACTGGAAGTACTCGTATTCTACTACTCGTTGCAGCGTCAGATGATGCATTGGATGTCGGTTTCAGGGCAGGTTAATTAGTGGCTGAAATCTGTATTTTCCAGGCTTGGGGCCAACCATTACCAAAGTTTTGTTGTTGGTTGCGGCTGATAAAGAGTATTTTCTGTTATTCTTGACAGCCGCAACATCTCAACATCATCAGTTGAGATGATAATGATGACGATGATGAGAGATTGAGAGGGACTGAAATATGATTGTCAGCTTGGCAAAGAAAATGACACCGTAGCTTGTGTTATGGATTATTACAGGACTAGATTAATATTTTTTTTAAATATGTATCAGTAGTTTTATGGCAATGTTTAATTGGTTCCGAACCTAAACATTCAACTTCTTTAGGTCTTAACGACGGTTCGGAAACAAATGAAGAAAAATCTCTAAGAAACATGCGCCTCTTTTTCATGGTTTTCTGTCAAGCGGTTGACTTGATGTTTCTTAAAAGTTTGTTTTCTAACTTTTGGTTGATATGGAAATATACCTTTTTACAAGAGTACAATTGATGGCACATACCTAAGCCATAGCACGCCATACACGTGTATACACATCTACTATGTACACAATACCAGAAGTTAGACCTAGGTATGGCTCGAACAAACACACTCGCTCCAACCACTAGTCTTTTGGCCTGTTCTCTGAAAATTAGTACTAGAACATATTGTTGTTCTCTATTTTGATTGGCAACAATGATACGTCTCCTGCAGCTTCACGTTGGGTTAGTCATGGATAAGTACAATTACATAGGGGTACAACAAGTACGAAAGACTGCTAAGACCGAATGAAAAAACAACTTGTGTTGGCACACCCTAAAAGGTAGTAACAAAGAAGAATAGCGGTCGTGAAAACAAAGAGAGTTGTTGGCTAGGTTAAGAAGGACTAAGGAACCAGATAGGTTCACAGGATCTATATATCGTACCCATAAAAAAGCGACCAACTTTATAAGAAAAATACCCATAAAAAAGCGACCAACTTTATAAGAAAAACCATATAACTCATGATAGGCAACTATCTTTTCCAATCTATTTTTTCCACACAAACACCAAATGCTCTTAGACATAACTCACTACACTAAATCAGTGTTAGTCGAATTTGACATACTGTACGGTACATTTCCCATAAAATTTGTGCAGAGAACCTAGACATAGACAAGAAAAAAAATCATTTTCCAAGAAAAATTTCAGGCTGCCAATCAGCAAGGCGGCAGATGAAAAGAAAGGGAGGGAGGCGATGGATGGAGACGCGAAAGACATACGCCGTGCCTGTACAGCCAGCGGAGACTGCACAGAATCCACCTAAGCTTCAGGTGAGCTGGCCGGTGGCCGCTTCCTCCTTTTCTATTTCTGAGGCCTGCCCGGTTTCCAATTTCAACGAGCCAAAACAGACGGAGGGAGAGAGGGGATGGGGGGGGGGGGGATGGAGGAATAAAAAGGGAAAGAAATAAAGTGAGAGGAGAATCCCAATTCCCCAAGTACACGAGACGGGGAGAGGAGAGCAGAGCACACTACTACTACTACAAGAGAGAGGAGAGAGGGAGAGGAGAGGAGCAGCAGCAGAGGCTGCTGAGCCAGAAGCATTAGAAGCGGCAGTTGTAACCAAGTGGCAGCAGTAGATAGAGCCATCTATCTGTACAGGTATAAATCCTTCCTCGCTCATCGATAGGAGGGCGAGAGAGAGAGAGAGAGAGAGGGGAGGGAGAGGGGGCAGATTGAGTGTGGGGGTGGGGGATTTTCTTGGGTGCGGGGCTATGGGGACGTGCTGATTGGGTTCGAAGGCGCGATCTTTGAGTGGGGATTTGGGTTTCGTGATCCCCCCATGGGTTCGATTTAGGTGCGTCCCTGCGTTATCTCTCTTTTTTTTTTCCCTCATCTTGTTCCGTGGATATAGATTCGTGTTGTTTGGGATTTTGCGGGGTGAAATATTTGGTTTTTGGGGACGGATTTGGGGAGATCGATTGTGGTATTGGTGGAAGATTCGATTTTTATGCCTCGTTTTATTCACACTACGTTCTCAGATCTCAGCCGTTCTTCCGGTTCTTGATCCCTTTGTTCTGGTCGATTTCATCCCCCGCTTACATTTTTTTCCCTGTAAATTCGATTCCTGCAGATCACGGCAAGGAGATTAGAGAGCAAGCACAGATTTTTCCTTTTGGCAATCTCAGCAGAGCAGGAGGAAACCAAGCAGCAAGAGGAATAAATCGGGAGCGAGGGAGAAGGCATGATGCTGGAAGGCAAGTCCTGCCTCATCTCCCGCTCCCTGCCGAGCTCCTGCGAGCCGGAGTCCGAGTGGGCATACCTCGCCCACGAGGTCCTCAACGGCAAGCGCCCAGCTCCGGAAGATGTGGAAGCCGAGGACATGGACGAGGTTGACTGCGGCGGCGGGAAGCGCAGCAAGCCGCCGTCGCCGCAGCCACACACACCGGACATCTCTGAGGGCCACGGCTCCAGTCGCAATGCCTCCTCTGGCGGTGGAGAGGAGCATGGCAACGGGAGCAGCCTCATTGGTGCGATTGGCCGTGACCTGACCATCAATTGCCTCCTCCGGCTGTCCCGGTCGGACTATGGCTCAGTGGCCTCCCTGAACAAGGACTTCCGGTCCCTGGTGCGCAACGGGGAGATCTACCGCCTGCGGCGCCAGAATGGGGTGGCAGAGCATTGGGTCTACTTCTCATGCAACGTCCTAGAGTGGGATGCATATGACCCGTACCGTGGGCGCTGGATCCAAGTGCCCAAGATGCCACCAGATGAATGCTTCATGTGTTCTGACAAGGAATCGCTCGCTGTGGGCACTGAACTTCTTGTGTTTGCGATGGCACACATTGTGTTCAGGTATAGCATCCTAACCAATTCATGGACACGGGCTGATCCGATGATCTCACCACGGTGCTTGTTTGGGTCAACAAGTGTTGGAGCAAAGGCATATGTTGCTGGGGGCACTGATTCTTCGGGCAGGATTTTGAGCTCTGCAGAAATGTACGACTCAGAGACACATTCTTGGTCACCCCTTCCCAGCATGAATAGGGCACGGAAGATGTGCTCTGGGGTGTTCATGGATGGCAAGTTCTACGTGGTTGGTGGTGTGGCCAGCAACAACAAGGTGTTGACATGCGGAGAGGAATATGACCTGAAGAGGCAGTCTTGGAAGGTGATCGAAAACATGTCTGAGGGTCTCAATGGAGTGACTGGTGCTCCTCCACTTATTGCTGTTGTTAACAATGAGCTTTACGCTGCTGATTATAGTGAGAAGGATGTGAAGAAATATGACAAGCAGAACAATAAGTGGATCACTCTTGGTAAGTTGCCTGAACGGTCTGTGTCAATGAATGGCTGGGGCCTTGCTTTCCGAGCGTGTGGTGACCGGTTGATTGTCATTGGCGGCCCAAGGACTTCTATTGGTGGTACAATTGAGCTTAATTCATGGACCCCAGATGAACGACCGCCTGTGTGGAATTTGATTGCCAGACGGCCATCTGGGAATTTCGTGTATAATTGTGCTGTGATGGGCTGTTGAATCCACTGAATAAAGATTCAGTATGGTGGATATTTATGAAGGATGGTATGCACAAAGGCAGCCTGTTCAATTGCTTCAGTCCTGATGCTTCGTAGCGATTTCTGCCTTCTGTCCAGTTTCAGATTCAACTGGACATCTGCTGAGTGGCAGCAGTCATGTAACACCCTGAGTTCTTCTAATACTTCTGTTTTCCTCGC
This sequence comes from Oryza meyeriana var. granulata, assembly GCA_003991445.1. Lineage (NCBI taxonomy): Eukaryota > Viridiplantae > Streptophyta > Magnoliopsida > Poales > Poaceae > Oryza > Oryza meyeriana. The sequence continues at coordinate 57,304 of RYFJ01001306.1, read as the reverse complement.
TAATCCATTTCAACATTTGCATTTGGATCAACTGCTCGTGATTTGAAAGATACAAGACTATGCAAAACAGTGTTATATTAATAATCTAGGAACAGCTTTCAGAAGGCTTTTCACTATTGATGAACAACCTGTTAAGCAATACTTGATTCATATGTGGCTGCAAAAAAGATATTTCATCAATTATGAACCATGCCTTTTGTTTGCTTTTATAATGTTCTTTTATCAATTTTACTTGCTTAATGATATGACTGTCTTTCATGAAGTTTGTTACTAGTGACAACGATATGTTTCATATCCCAGTTGTGAATTTCGTTAGTATACTAACATGCCTGTGCTGAGTGCTGACCTTGCTTGGTATTGTTCTAGCTTAGTTATTTTATAAGTTCGCCATATCACTGAATGATCCGCAGAAGCTCTAACGAACTTGTTTCATTGGTTCCTTTTTTATCATAATCATTTCTAAGGTTTGCGGTCTCTTCTGCATGACTGCATGCTGGACTTACAAGACTGCAAATTTATTTTGGATGAGTAACTCGGTAATTCTGTAACATACATCTCACATCACGTCAAGGAAGAATACTAAATCCTGTGATAATTAACTAATTGGTAAAACTTCTTTTTATAAAAGTTGATTGCATTATAGCAGTGTTGAGTAATAGCATGGGGTGATCTTCCCATTTGGAGTAATAGCAGTGTTGAGTGAAGAATGGTCAAATATCGCAGGATTTGAACTAGTTCACTGGAAAACATCCGAGTCACTTATTAATATATATTTTTTATGCTGTTTGGAAGTAAAGACCATTCTTTTAGCCACCTAAATATTACGTAAATGGTTAGACGTAACTCAATAGAAACTCTAGTTACATATGTTGTGAGTCATCAGGAATGCCCATGAACATGAGTTTATGAAACATAAATATCTATGGAGCAGGAAGGGACAAACTTGTCTTAAGTTGTAGGCTTATAGCTCATGTATATTGGCTGGAAGTACTAAACTCGTGCTTTTATTCAATAGCATCTTTCTTGTGATATGTTCAAATTTGCATGGCATGCTTCATTCTGTCATTTACATGAACAATTGTGATCATTTTACTTGACATATTCTGTGCAAAACCATATACCTGGTTACCTTTTTTTTTTAACTGGGGATTTTGTTTATTTAATTTGCTGTCCTACCGCCATATTTATCGGTAACATGGAACGTAGAAATACGATTGTGAGAACTGGGAAGTTCTTTTCAAATTACTAGTGGCATATGTTTGCATCGATTTCGTTCGTGGTATCCAACTTGTGTTTGATCCTGCAATAGCAGTTAGCAAGTGTGCGTGATCTCCTAAAATAAAGCACGCTAATTTTCAGTGGAGTTACAATTTAAGAAGTAAAGTTTACAGATTTTTTGAATCGTTCTTTCCTGACCAGAACAAGATGGTTTCCTTGCAAGGCAGAGAACTGCATGCTGAAATCTGTGCTGGCTGTTTCTGAATCTTGACCGTGCGGTTACATCTATATGGGTTAGCAGGTCAACAAAGCATTGTTCAGTCTGGTAGAACCAGATGTTTGTTCCCTTACAAAGTGAGCCAACTTGATATAACTCTGCCATAATTTCTAGCTGGAAATTGCTGACTTATTCCTGGAGCAGAAACAAGAAAATAAATGACTCCTACGTAGGATCGATGGAATGGAAATGCACGAGGCTGCACGCCTACCCTGAATTTTGTTCTGGTGTGTTGCGTGAAGCTTTGTTCTGTTGACCTCTGGAGCAGCTGCCCGTCCTATCCATTCCACGAGGTGCCCATTCTGGGCGTCCTGCTACTCCCCTGTGGCACTTCGTAATGCCGTTACGGAGCAGCGTCTCTTTTTTTCTAAAATGCTGCTCCGATATTCCACGGAGTGGAGTGGAGTGCGTTGCGTTCGAAACAGGATCGCAATAATTTGAGAGCAGTCGCTGTTGTACTAGCCTGGTATCGAGTTCTATCGTGCGGTTACAACAACTTCATGAGGAGATCAAAAAAAAAAAAAAAACAACAACAACAACAACTTCATGAGTGCATGTTTCACTTGTCCACAAAAGCCATCCTTTTTTTTTCTTTCTTTACAGTTGTTTTGTTTGCTTGGGCATGCTGTTCTCTTCCGTTTTGCAGGCTCTGCCTGATCGTCTCAACAACTGTTCCTCTTCAGTTTCTTGCGCCGTTATGTTCAGATGTTTTGTTTCAGAGTTGCAAATTTGCCGTCTCTTGAAATGCGTTCGTGTTTTCACCTGCTGTCCCATGTCCCTCTGAAATGTATGAGCAGGTAGAAGAATTCGGATTTGTGAGTGCGCCATTGCCATGCTTGTTATGAGTTTTGACAAGCAAGAAAGATGGGTAGCTGATTTGTTTTGTTCTTCCAGAACCTTGTCCGAACCGAATAATCTGTGCCGTTTTACACACTGTATAAATGGCAACCGGAGTTGAGATGAGAGAACAATTTAGTGGAGAATATGTCTCAGCATATGACTTTGTCCATCTCCTTTATTCGCAAACCTGCATTGTGGCCCAGTTTTGCACCCTTTTCACCATGCTCTTGGAAATTAGTACTCTCACACTACTCTTAACCTAGTAGAATTTTCTATACTAACCACGAAAAATTTATCCAACACAGCTCTTGTTTTTTTCAAATTACTGCGTTTCAAACGAGCCTACTCCTGCCTTAAATATTCGGCACTGTTCCACCAACGAACCCCGGATAGTCGAGTTTCCAACGAAAGTCCCCTTCTTTTGGCATTTTCCCTTTCCTTTTTGCATGGACGGGAACGCAGCCGTACGCGAGGCCGGAGACGCCGGAATCATTGCTCTCCCGGTGATCCGTCCCCTCAAGTTGCAGGAAATTAAACTTCTCCATGCTGCCATCTCTCCCATCCTCCTGCCTTTCTCCGGCCAACCCCACATCATTTCTCCCTGCCGGTCGTCGTCGGCTCGTCGCCGCCGTCGCGAGTAGGTCGCCGATGTTCCCATCGGCGACGAACGATGGCGTCGTGGGTTCAGACCGTTGGACGGCCTGACCATCCGAGTCCACGTCTGCGGCTGGTGATACGCTCCATGATACTCCTTTTATCTCACAAAGATTATATTTTTATCTTTTTTAACTTAAAACTAATTATAGCATTGAAGTTTATAAAAGTAAGAAATAAATACATTAAAGTTTGTAAAAGTAGAAAATATATGTATTAGAATTTGCTAAAATAAAAAATATTATAGTCTTTTTAGCTTTATATTGATATATGTGAGATGGAGAAAAATAGTCTTTTTTTTTTTTTACGGAGGCGTACATAGGAGTAGTACGGTACGAGTGCGTGCCGACGTGGAATTTGCCTCGTTTTTTCCTTTTTCAAGTGAGCCCTTTTATGCCTTTGGAGTGGCCTGGGCTGCTGATGGAGGCGTGCATGCTCTGGTTTAGGCCTGATCCAAGAAGATTAGCTATCTATGGGCTTCTGAATCTTCTAATGAGGCTACGGATTAATTACATGGGCTGCGTGTACTTGCAGTTGCAGTAACCAAATGCAACTTTCACATTTTTTTTTCACGTCGTTTTGACGTTTTGTATGGTCGGTAAGTTTTGTGCATCCGTGCAACGCAAGAACTGTCAGACTGTAAAAGAGAAGAAAAAACGGAGAACCCAAACATTGCAGCTGAAACTGGGTTCTTCAAAATCAGGAGTACGGACTATATTTAATCTGGTTTGAATTAAACGAGAAAACTCTGTTAAATTTCTGTAAACACGTTAGGCACCACAGACAGAATTCAATGCTACTAGTAGCTGAAACTGAAGCTGCTGTCTGCCTGTCTCGTAAAAAGGCCAGCATTTCACCTGCGGTAAATTCGTCCTCCCCATGGCCGAGGACGCCGACAATAACAGCAGCGATGCGAGAGCAGAGCAGGAGCCGGTTGATCCAGGCGTGCGTGTCTCTGCAGTGCTATTTTCGTTTAAAAAGACTTTATTTTTACTCATCTTATACTTATAAGTATAAAAACAAAGAGTAGAATGGCCTTTATTTTAACAAGCCTAATGTAATTATCTCTTATTTTTATAAACTCTAATTCATTTGTTCCTTATTTTTGTAAATTTTAATATATTTATTTTTTACTTTGCAAACTTTATTGATCGTTTTAAAAATAAAGTCTTTGTATGATAATAAGATGAGAAAAAAATAAAGTCATTTTTAGACTGTGGGAGTATGTGCTCTCTGTACACGCAGCTGTGGTTGGCCGGAAACCTAACCGAGCACTGCGTCTCTCGTGACAAAGGATCACAGAAGCTGGTCCTCCTGGGCTAGAGTTCGTACTGCCTGCAGCTAGCTAGCCAGCGGCTTGTCCGGCTCGCCGTTCACCGGTGGACCGCAGTGGCCGGTGGCCACCGATCGGGAGGCTTCCATCCTTGCCATGCCGACCTTTTACAGGTAGACAGGACTGCACATTGCTTAACTGAAACCTTTCTCCCAATCTCTCCCAGTACACGCACCAGCCTACCACTCGCGAACACGTACGAGTAATTAAGTAATCAAACAAAACAAGAGAAGAGTAGTACTAGTATAGAACTCGATAAAAATCAATACATAAGTGAAGAAGAATACGATGATTTCCAGGTCGTAGCTAGCATGTGATCGACCGATGATCACTGGTCTCGCCACAGTGGGTGAGATCATCCCGACGATTCGCGCAGTACGCCAGTGCGGCAGTGCCCACGTCCCGGTGCTGGCTGGCCGGCCGGCCGGGAGCTCGTCTCCTACAATCATCAGCATTGCATTCAGCAAGCAGCATCATGGCGCAATCATTGATCGATCGATGAGCTCGCTCGCTCACGCTCCCCGAGAATCACACGCCAAATCATCCTAGAAATCTCCACCTCCTTTTGGCGCCTGTCTTTGCCGCCGCCGCCGCCGCCGCCGCTGCATGTGGAGATGTCAGCTTGTACGGGAGCTGGTCACAAGCACGGACTGATGAGATGTTTGCTTCGATCGCCAAGCAGCTTCGGTCCTTTCTCCTCCTACATTATCATGAATTCTGACGCTGGAGTACTCCTACTGGCGCTTCAATTTCAGCCGTGCAATCAAACTCCGTGCAGAAATGTGTGGCTGCCAATTCAGTGTCCTGGCAAACCAATGTGCTTGGCTAAAAAACCACCTTGACTGCAGTAACATTCGCGTACAGTACCAGACTTTAACACTGCCTCCGGTTGTCCTCATTTCGCTTCTGAAGATGGATCGAAGAGTGAGTGATAATGTCTGAAACCGTGAAGCCGGCGACGGCGACGCAGCTGGTTAATTGGCCCCGCAGTACAGAGATTAAACCACCTCCAAGTTTAGCCCGCGCGTGCCTACGGTCCTACAGAACTCGCTGATTCCACGGAGCTAGAGTACGTACTAGCGGTGACCAGGATTTCTCTTACGGCGAATGTACGGTAACGGTAACGGTTCGATAACCCTTTTTGGTAAGTTTAAAAATTAAATGAAAATCTGAATTTTTGTAAGTTCTATCCGATTTTCTATTGTTTACCGTGGTAACTGTGTGGTTACCGGACTAAAAACGCTAAGTAAACCTTGGCAGTGACTCATTGAGCTCAGGTGCAATTGCACTTGTGAAAAACGTCAACTTTTTTTTCAACTCATGTGGAAAACATTTTCTCAGACAAAATCATGCATGTCCTGAACAAACTTTCCCTAGACATAGAAGGACTTTCATTTGACTTGTCCCGGTAGGCATCCAGGAACCGTGGTTAGCAGCTTCCTCTTCAGATCTGACGATGGTGTTAAGGCCCGAAAATACACGAAACTGACACGAATCTTCTTCTACCTCCGAGCAGAAGAGGGCTCCACAGATGTCATCTTCCTAGCTAGTTGTAAAGATCATGTAGAAGCTAGCTAGTAGTAGGAAACATCCAGCACCGGGAAACGAAGGACCACCACCACCACTGCACTGCTGCACACCGCCTTCAAATTGATCGCTTGATCCCCGCGAGATCACGCCACATCAAAGATTGGTCGATTTGCAGGCCAGCCAGCCCCCACAGAAGAGGCAGCGAGGCAGCTGCCATGCATGATGCATCCAAGCTTCTTCTCCCAACTCGCAGTGGGCTTGTAGATGAGATCTAAATGAGCGTGATCTTGTCAGCTTTGAGCAGTAGCAGCAGCTGTAGTACTCTTAGGAAACGTTTGAATGGGAGGTTAGACTTAAGGTTATTGTCGTCTAGAAAACGTGGCGGGTTATTAGCACACGATTAATTAAATATTATTTACTACAAATATAAAAAATAGATTTATTTGATGTTTAAAAATGATTTCTATATTAAAGGTTTTTATAAAAAACGTATTATTTAGCAGTTTAAAAAACATGCTCATGAAAATCGATAAAGCAGTTCATGCTACAAGGTGATAAGAATGGTGCCTTAACCACTGCTACTTTCTTGACCCTGGACCTGCCTGCCTGGTCCTTGCAAATGGCTGTCCGAAGTCAACAATTTTTAGTCATTTGTTGTACTAAAAGGCGTTTCATATCGTCAGTACTGTGTCCATCGATTTTTTGGTACCACCAGTTGAGAAGATTTCATACAGTATTTCATAGCCTCTGTAGTTTGAGTACTAAGTATCTATGGGCTACTAGGAGTCCATGACTCTGCGTCTGTGCCTTGCAAGATCAAACGCTATTAACTTTCTTTATGCTTTTCCATTATGTTTAAGATGATTTTTTTTTATATAAAAAGATGATTCTGCTGTGTGTTTTTGAGACACGGCAACGAGATTTACCCTGTGCGCTGGTCCATGGCGTGTCTCCTAAGGCCATGTGGGTGAACCCGGAGCCGAGCCCATGGGCCAGGCCAGGGCATCCCGGGCCCACTTCAAGAAGGTCGGCCCGAACTGAAGGCTCGGTGGGCCCATCTCCCCTCGCCCCTATTAATACACGTTCCCTCCACCCATCTCTTTCCAAACAACCACTCCCTGCTTCTACTCAAGGCTACTAGGCTAGTGCTCTCACTCACTCACACTGTCACACATAGACAAGCCACACTCAGCTCAGCCAGTTCACTCGCCGAGGTTTAAGGCTTCGAGTCTCTCACTCCTGTCGTCGCACGAGGAGATACAAAGAGAAGCTGCGCTAGCTGCTGGGGTGGCCGGAGATCGAGGAGAAGACAGGTGGTGCTATCGCCGGCGGGGAGGGAATCATGTCGAGCCGCCGTGGTGGAGGAAGGATCACCGACGAGGAGATAAACGAGCTCATCTCCAAGCTGCAGGCCCTCCTGCCGGAGTCCTCCCGCAGCCGCGGCGCGAGCCGGGTACGTAACGTACGTTCGCTCGCGTGGCGAGTACACGCATCAACCGATCCTGCATTATTGTCGCTGCCACACTGTGGGTTTCGTCAGTTTGGCGTTGCAGTGCTAGCTGCACCAACTGTCACTCACTCACTGGCAGTTCAGTTAGCTTCTCCACCACCAGCTAGGTAGCAGCCTAATACACATGTATATGCAGATATGCTTCGTCAATGCAGCTAGCTTAGCAACAGAGTCTGACAAGATACTAGGATTCAGTAATTTCAGTTGATTCCATTCTGTTCTTGACAAGCATTGGTATGCTGTATCATGCAGTCGTCGGCGTCGAAGCTGCTCAAGGAGACGTGCAGCTACATCAAAAGCCTGCACAGGGAGGTCGACGACCTCTCCGACCGGCTGTCGGAGCTCATGTCGACGATGGACAACAACAGCCCCCAGGCCGAGATCATCCGGAGCCTCCTCCGGTGATCCTAGCTAGCTACATATAGCTCTACGTACGTGTATGTGTAGCTGCAGCGACCACGATTGATCGAAGAGCTAGCTAGCGACTGAGGAGGGAAGCGACAAGATCTTTTTTTTTCCTTTGTTTCTTTCTTCGATCTCCTGAAAAGTGTTTGTTTCTGAGGTAATCATCCAAGGCCCTTCATTGTTTAGGAGAAAAGGGTTATCTTGTTTGGTATGTGTACCAGGGCTAATAGAGATCGATATATGTGGATTTCTATTGCTATGGCACTAGTAGAGTTAGTAGCTAGATTAGCTACTTAATTAGCTTGTAGACGTACTACTACTGTACTTAAGCTGCTTTGATAAGCTTCAGATGCATCTAGAGGTGTTGTTTACTTATTCTGTGGATTGCTTGCATTGCCTTTTTGCCTTAACAAATACGCGCACAACCACTGTGGATAAACACCACTAGGTTTCTATGTCAGTATATGTTAATTAATTTGATGATGTTTCCTCTGTTTTTAGCTTCTGTTGTAGTAAAATTCAGACAACTTGGAGATATATTTTGCATGGTAACATTCAAACCGACAAACTACTACTAAGGCAGAAGCAATCTGCAATTAAAAAAATTAAGACCTCGTGCGCGCGTACGTGCGCACATAACGTAGTGGAACACAGCTCGAGTTCTTCGATGCATCCAAGAACAGATCGATGTAACCGAGCAATAGTAAAATTGCAACGTGGCTTAGGGCTCCGAAAAGGAGCAACACGTTCTACAAAAGAGAGACTGGTTGATTAAGCAGGTTATTAGGATCAAATGTACTAGGCCCTAATACCTAGAGGGTCAAAGTTTTTGGCTCGGCCCTGGGGCTTCACAAATTAAATTAAACCATGGAAAGTCACAGACATGGGGCCCTGCAAAGTGTCAATTGCTACAAGATCTCTAAGCTGCTCAAACTGTAAGCTGAACTAGCAGCTCCATTTGGTCAGTTCCTAAGCATGTAGGAAGACAAAAACATGTACTTGTGTAAAATCTTATCAGAGAATAATGACACTCTTTCAGGCAAAATTTCAGTCCATGGATTGTGCTAGAGCCTAGACTTGATTAGAGATGCTTGATGGTGCCAAATTAATGCCACTTTAGCTTCCTAGCTCATCATGTTGTTTTTCATTAATCTCATGACAGGAGAGCCAATTCAACGAACTGATATGCTAATGCTATGTGCACAGTGCTATTCTCGTCTCTGATATCCCATGATCTGATCGGCTGATTTGCTCATGTGACAGGTAACTGTGCAGTGTGCACATTGCACAGGTTTGCTTCCGGCGCCTGTGTGCTCTCAATCTCAAGAACTGTGCAGGTTTATCTCAAGAACTGAAACAGGATATTTACATCTAGTCAAAATCTCAGGGGCTGTTCAGATACATCCAAAATCCCCCATCCAACATGTCGATTATCCTAATGGATCATCACGATTACTCTCGCATTTTTCAAGAACTTGGCAATTTTAAAAAAGTTAACCGCACACTTAGGAAATGGCTCACGCACAGTCCAAGAACTGTGCTGGAGAACGTGCACAGTTTAAAACCATTTTAATCCGAAACAAGTTTTGGGCCTGAGAAGACGGAGATTAATAAGAAATCAACTGGCTTTGTCAGCTCGGTCAGTCTGCAAGACTGCAAAGACGCAGGCACAAATCAAGTGTGTTTATATTTATGAGTTCCAAAACCCTGGAAGGGGCAATGGAAAGCAGAGCTGGAAAATCCGTCCCAAAAGTGTCTGCTGGATTAAGGCCTGGAGATTGGTTTCGGAGCGATTTGAGGAGGAAACAAACTTTCTGTCTGCGACGTGAAGGGCTTGCTGCAGGTAGCAAAGTCAGGACGGTGCCCACGTTACAAGGAGGTGTGTCCGGGCGCCCTAGAAATGTGCTTCACCTGTCTCGTCAGGTCAACACACATACAGGGATCGACGAGCTACCCTGCTAGTCACAAGGTGCCACGAAAATGACCCGTACTGCAACAATTCGCTGTAGAGATCGAACTGTTTCATGTGAAATTTCTGAATTTCGAACATACGTAGACGGCAAAAGCTCTAGCGGAATCCTCACTGGTATAGCTTTATCTTACCAAAAATTTGTATCGCGTGTACCATTGTAGAGTGGCATGTGACACGGTGAGAGGATTGCACGGTTGATACCAATCGAGCGTGGCAGAAGAAGAGCTCAGATCTGGGGCCTTGCCTTGCTGCCTGCATCCGTTGCACGGTGGGCCTGGTAGTCCAGTGCAAGCTCGCTGTAGTTTTGGACACCTTTTGCAGCTACCCGCTACCGGCGGTTTGGCAACTGATACCTGATGGCGATCGCGAGCGGTTGGTTTCTCGGCGATCCAGTTGCCGGGCAGCAGGCGGGGCCAACGGCGGTAGGGGCCGGCCGCTCTCGGTGCCGCGTGCCCCAAGGCCCAGCCGCTGTTGGATCCGAGCGGCAAGGCAAGATGGTTCTTGCGCCTCAGGCCATTCACGGTACAAGGCGCTCCTACGACTACGAGTGGCCTTAGAGAAGGGAGAGCGTATCACATAGACTGAGACTATATATCTCTCTTTCATAGTACAGAGTGGCTTAAGTGGTGTCTTTAATTTTTTATATCAGCCCCTACCATTTTCTATTTCAATACTCTTTTTTTTAATTTATAGGGAACTCTAATATTTTACACATAGCACCCTAAAAATCACAAACAGATATAAAATCCCCTCCCCTCCTCGTCTCCCTCACTCCCTCCGTCTCTACCGATGCCGCTCTCCTCCCCTACCTCCGTTGGTGCCGCTCTCCCTCCCCACCTCCATCAGCACCGTCTCTCCCCTTCATGGCCACCGGTGGCACCTCTTCCTTCTCCGGCCGACACTGGCGAGCTTATCCGGCGTAGATTGAGGCGGCGGATCAAGGCGGCGCGACACGGATCAGGGCGGCGGTCGTCGTTGAGCTCTTGTGCAGGACTGATCTGCTTGGAACAGCAGCATTCGTGATGGATTTGCCCGCTTGGGACAGTGGTCTACGCAGCGACAGAGGAGCTCGGTGATGCATATTGGGCAGTGACGACGACCTCCTAGTATGTCCCTCCTGGTTGCCTCTCTCCACTCCAGTCGCCGCCTTTCCCCACTCCGATCACCGTCTCTGCTCTCTCTGGCCAAACCGCCAACAAATCGCAGGGAAAGGGGGAGGGGGCATGCCATCTCTCCCACAACGCGACTCATCGAGTCACTTCACCCTGACGAGTGGCTTCACTTTAATGAGGCTCGCGTGCCCTCGTGAAGGACGAGCGGCCTCGCAGGGGCACAACCAATGCCATGTGGAGGAAAATCTCCAACGTGCCTTATCGAGACCACACACCATGTTACTACATTGTGAATGCCCTCGAAACACCACCCTTTCCCACCTGCTTCTGAAATCTGGACTCTGAACATTATTCATGCGTACAGGCTTGACGAAGTCCGGCATCAAAAAGGCCCTTTTGACAGGCTGCATCGTCCGGTCCTTCCTCTGCCCCAGCAGTGCAAGACATGGCAGGAAGGTGTACGACGTGTTGTTCTTGGAACGGTCCGTGTACGGCGTACGGCCAGCATGAGTGAGCGACGCATGCGCCTGAGCTTGTTGGTCACCTGGCTGACCGAGCTGGCCGGCGGGCATGGCATGCATACGGGGGCATCTAATCGCTGTCGGACCTAGTCCCCCCGCACCGGCGCCGGTGGACGACATGGCCCGCGGTGAGGAGGGGCCTGGCCTGAATGATTGGGTTGATCTATAGCCGCTGCCGGCTTCCACCAGCCAGCCGGATCTAGTCCCGGAGACCCCAAATGAACAATAGTTGTAGGCCAAATTTAAACAAAATGCATACACCTAAAAAAGATATAATTCTAGTATACAAATGACAAAAATACTAGGGGATTCTCTCTTTCTTTTCTATCAAAATTTGGTGATGTCAAAATTTGTCTAAGTTTTGATTTTACCGGATTTTCGTTACTGGATTTGGTTACATATCAAACAAATGTTTGGCTAGTTAGTAAAGAAAGCTGAAATATTTTGGTAATATAACGTATGGGCACGGAAATTGGCAAATTCTAGTAACGACTTAAATTTAAGGGGTTTAATACCCACAAATTTCAGTCAACTTTGGGTGGCCCAAATCATGCCAAGATTCATACAACAACCTTATCTTCTCTCCCCACCCCTTCCCATGACACGCTCGCAGCCACAAGGATCTAGCGCCAGTGTTGTCTCTGGCTATAGCAAGGCCCACCCCACCAACCCTTTCCCTCTCTTCCCCTCCAATCACTTCTCCTTCCTAAGCTCAAGCGGCGGCGAGATGCCCCTACCCCACTGCTAATTCCACCCACTTCTCTCCTCCAACATCGCCCATGTCCGCCGCCCACCGTTGGTTCACCACCGTCCCAAAACCCCCTCTAACCTACCACCCTCCCACCCCAAAAACCCCATAAGCCTGGAAAACCCCCTATTCTCTCCCCAACCCTTACCCCCAAAACCCTAGTCTCTAACCTATTTATCTCAACCAACTACAACCATCTTTCATTTAATTTCTTCATTTACTTTTTTCCTCAACTAATTATAACCTTCCACCATTCAAATTTACCTACTTTCTTAATTCCTGTACAAACCTCTAATGCTTATATTTTGGGACGGATGAAATAGTATTGTTGTCACCATCACCATCGCCAGTGAATCCTTGCCATCTGTCTCCCTCTTCTCTCTTCCCGCAGTCGCTGAGGCTCATTGAGGACGTCATCGTCACCATCATCGGTAAATTCTTGCTGTCGGCGAATCGGGACTGGGGGCCCTACATTCCCCTGGTATGCGTGGATCTTCGGCCACGTCCGCTCCTCCGGGGCCCACATTCTGGGCAAGTAATGGTCGGCTGCGGCCGTTTTCCAGCTATGTGCCCGGGGCCCGAGCACTGTCCGGGCCTGGGTGCACCTTCCCCGGGCGCGTCGCGCGACCGCCCGCGTCCACCTCGGGCCCTGTGTCCCGGGGGCATTCCCAGGCCCGGGTCTCACCCCCTGGTCCTGGGACCCACCGGCTCGGTCCCGGGGCGCGTTCCCGGGACGCATTACTAGGGCATTCCCGCTCCCGGGGCGCGCCTCCCGGGCCCGAGACTCACATCCTTGGTCCCCAAGGCTCTCGGCGCCTTGAGCGCGCGGAGGGCTCGATGAGCCCTCTGCCCCAGGCACGAGCCTGACTGGAGCGGATCAACACCCCAACTACCTGTATTAATGACGAGGCGACGGGGCGTGTCGCCCCTGTCGCCTGCTCGGCCGCGCGTGGACGGCTCGTGATGGTCCCCCGTGGGCCCGCTCCCTGTGCAGTCAGACAATATTTGACTAAGAGGGCTTCGGTTTTCCACGCTCTGGCAGCGATGGCGTGCGCCATCACATCTTCATGACCTAGCCGCTCGCAGCAGCTGAGTGATGGGACGACAAGACGTCCCGAACCAACTCCGGTGTGGCTCAGCAGGCGGACGCGTGCGACAAAACATATCGTACCTAGAAAAGCTTTCTCTTGGCACGTGTACTAGGCACTGTAGACTCCCCTTGGACTATAAAAGGAGAATCCATGCCAGCAGGGAGGGGGGCAGCTTCTAAGATCAGCTCCCAGAGAGGCTAAGTTCCTAAGCCGGGACTAGCTCCTGAGCACCCCTCAAGAGCATCTTGTAAGAACAAACCGCATTCATCTCCTACACAGCAGATACACACAGGAGTAGGGTATTACGCCTCCGTGCGGCTCGAACCTGCCTATTTCTTCTGTCTCCTTGCGTGTCACCGTCCCGACGCCGCAGTCGTCCTGTGAACCACTCTCCTGGCCGAACCTCAAAGGGGGTCCCCAGACTCCCCGCGGTTAGAGTTCCCTTCTCCGACACTTGCCATCTCTCTCCCTCTCCTCTCTTCCCGCATTCTCTGACGCGGAGGTTGAATTTCAGTCATCCAAGGCCTAGCAATCCTCTAAATTTAAATTACAATAAAATCATGTTTAATAAAATTTCGGTAGCAAAGAGCCCTCAAGGTCCATCGCCGGTGAATTCTTGCCATCTCTCTCCCTCTTATCTCTTCCTGCATTCTTTAACGCGGAGGTTGAATTTCAGTCACCTGAGATCTAGCAATTCTCTAAATTTAAATTACAATAGAATCCTGTTCAACAAAGTTTCAGTAGTAAAGAGCCCTCAAGGTCTAGGGTTTGTTACGGTGATGGGACGGGCCGGGAGATGACGTCACTCACTTTTCCGAGAAAACGAAACGACGTGCGGACGTGTTGCAGCCTTGCCGGTCTAGCCGGACGTTCAAATCAGCTAACGAACTCTACCATCTTTGGAGCTGCGCGCGACACGGCATCGGCAGCAGCCTCGAGCGATCGAAACAGCCAAGAGAACCACGGAGCTAGCTGTTGCATCTCGTGACAGGGCAACAGTTTAGGCGAGTGAAGTGACAAGCATGCGCGTACGGAGAGCTAAGTGCTACAGAAATTTGGCACCTTGTCGTTGAACATGACGCTTGGTAACTGCTGAAAACATAAGAGGGTGAAAATACAGCCGAAAGAAAATTTCAGAATTGGCTTTCAGCTTATAAGTCACTATCAAAATTTAAATTTTAAAATTTAATATTAGAGTTGGTTTTCGTTTTTTTATCGTAGTTTATTTTACAGCATTAATTTTTAATTTGCTAAAGATATAAATATAAAAAATTTACCATAAATTATTTTTAGTTACTGAAAACTGTTTGTCAACTATAGGCGAGGCTTCCATTGCTCAGCTTTACCTCTTCTTAAAGAAACTTTTTTCTTGTGTCTCACTGCTGTTGTATTTTGACTCAAGACTAATCCGTGGATCTCCTTTCAACTCCTTTGTAATAAGTGAAAACATAAAAGGGGGGAAATACAGCAAAAATAAAATAATGTGGTCAGTGATCAGTCCACATACCCATCACTATGAGGATGGTCTTACGATAATGATTCACGGCCAACCCAACCCCGGCATTCTCTTTCTGTACGAGAAGCTGCAAAGTTGACTGAAGTATAGTTTCGACTGAAAATCACTTCAAGAACTAATAATGCATCAGAGAACCAGAATTTGTTTGTGCTTATGCGTCTGTACTCATTGCCAGGCTGCCAGCAGTTATCACCGTATCACACACCTCTTTCATGGTTTACGCCCTGCTGCAGAAAAACTAGGAGCTTTACCCTATATCATGTTGAATCGAGAGGAGAAAAATCATCTGAAGAAGTGCAGGCCTCTCAAGAAACCTCTGAAACAGCGGATACACCGAATCCTCTGAACATGACCGTAAACACAAGGTACCTGTGTTGTTCGCTCATGGCATGGATTGATATTTCACATGATGCTGCAGCAGCTTGCAATCAGAAATTCAGAATCAATCTTCAATCTGATCTAGCAGATCAAAGGTTGCTTGACCAAACCGGATCAAACTCAATCCAACAGAACCAACCACTGCATCTCCTCTCGATCATCTAAGCAGCAAGAAGATCTAAGCTTGACAGTACATTTTCTTGCACGCAAACGAATATCATCACGTGACATTGAGTCACTGATAGACTTGACGAGGTCAGTAGCAGCAGCTAGCTGGAATCCTCGTCGGCGGCTGCACCGCCTAAGGAAGACGACAAAATGTGCAGATACGTAGCATCAGCTAACAAGCCATCTTTCACGCCATAGCCTAGTTGGCAAGTTGTGAGCCGGGCAGTAGTAGTAGAAGTGTAGGACACTGCATGCGGCAGTGACAGTTCGCGCACGCGTTTAAGCATCGAATCACTCGTTTAATTACGAAAGCAACGGCATGTACTATTGTACTGTGCTGTGCATGTATAAGTATCTTTTGTTGTGTTACGAATGCTGTGCATGTGATCTCTCAGCGAGAGAATGAACTCCGAAAGCTGTGCAACAGGGATGTGTTTGGTTGGATGAATTTGATGGGTTAGGATATATTTATTTTATTTTATAAGATATTTGGTTTATGGATTAGGTGAAATGGAATGGACCTAGTAGAGAATATTCCTCTGATATTCGGGATGGATTGTTCCGGCCAAAACGGTCGGACTGCGCCAACCCACCTCATGGGCGCGGCGACGGCGCAGGGGCGACGGGCCAGGGAGCAGCGACGACGGCGTAGCCCAGGGAGCGGCGCAGCAGCGACGACGGCGCAGCCCAGGGAGCGGCGACAGCAGCCCAGGGACGAGGCCGTGGTCTGAGGCCGCTGTGAGGACGACGAGCTCGATCCATCCCCTCACCTGGTCAGACCGGCCGGATCCAGTACCAACAGGAAGTTCTGTGGGGGTGGCGGTCGGACCGCCTCCCCCCACCGGTCGGACCGGCCACGTCCATCCTAGCATCATCCTTCCATCCAAACAGGTGATAGGATCATTCCATCCCCTTCTATCTCTCCAACCAAACAAAAAACGGAGTTCATTTCATCCCTCCAACCAAGCAGAAACTGGGACTAACCCATCCTAAAAAACAGGAATTGATCTAACCCATCCCACTTCGTTCTCAAACCAAACACATCCTAGGTGTACAATCTTTGCATATCTGTCAGAGAATCCGTCCTGCACAGAGCCCTAAAAGATTGCCTGAACATACACAGTGTATGTTTGGAAGAGCTTATTCCGAGAGGTAGCTAGTGAGAATCTGAAAAAACTGGTTTTCTTAGTTTCTGGCTTCTTATTTATTTTTTAAATTCTAGTTTATTTTCTGGATTCTATAAATTCTTAGAATCTGAATGAGAATCTGAATAGAGAAACTTTTGCCAGCTAAAGATTTTGAAAGAAACTGCAGCCGGTAGAAACTCTCTCCAAACAGTACCGGAGTAGTACATCATACTGCACCGGATAGTAATTTTCGTTCGCTTTGACAGTGGAGTATGACAGTTGTACACATGCTAAAACAAACTGTCCATTCAGATCTCGGCATGCGTTGCCACAGGCAAATTCAGACTTCAGATATTCATTTCAGGTTTTCAGGAGCAGCGAAGGAGCATACAATTCCACCGCAAAATGGGAGAGGCAGACAAGGGAAGCGGGCAAGGGCTTTTCCGCAATCGCTATCCAAAGGCGTAAAGTATCGAAGTGCGTAACTCCTGAGCCTTTGAGCCGTATCAATCAAAGATACCAACAGTTTAACAAGAGATTCTCGGAACACCTTACGTCACGGTCATCGAAAATTCAGCATGATTCACCTCCAGTTATTTTTCGGAGGCTGATTTATCACACGACATCCTACCATCCCACTCACGGGCGCAAGTATCTTTTCCTGTGCCCTCCACGTGTCCTAATTCTCAAGAAATCACGAAGTAGATCATTTCCTCTTATCTCATTAGAGCAACTCCAATGGAGCCCTCAAATTTGACCCCCTATTGTCTAGAATAGGGGCTCTCTCATCCATATTCAACCTCCTATTTCACTGTGCACTCCAACCGACCCCTCATATTTCCAACGGCTATATTTACAACGGCTATTTTCAACGGCTATATTTGCAACGGCTATATTTTTGCAACGGCTATATTTTCAACGGCTATATTTTCAACGGCTATATTTTCAACAGCTATATTTGCAACGGCTATATTTACAACGGCTATATTTACAACGGCTATATTTGCAATGGCTATTTTCAACGGTTATATTTGCAACGGCTATATTTGCAACGGCTACTTCTTCCACCTCTCTATATATACATGACGATTCCTGTGACTTCTACACACAACCACTGCCCTTGTTGTTCCTTCTATAGCTAAAATGAGTTTCCTCTCTCGCTTAGATTCATCGTCTTCGTCGTCAGATGATGATGACGAACTCATTCTTACCGCATTACATCAAGCACACATGCAATATCAGTCTATATATGCTCCACGATGGGGTGGTTCTGTGACTGGGCGAGAGTATATCTATCGCGACAGAGAAGCCGGACATTGGAGGTTGTACAACGACTATTTTTCGGAAGCTCCGACCTATGGACCAACTTTGTTTCGAAGAAGGTGTGTAGTCATTCATATATTCCGTTTGATCATAATATGTACTTATCTTCTTTGCACTCGTATTTTTCCTTAATTTTATTTGCATTCTCAGGTTTCGTATGTCTCGTTCTCTATTTCTTCGCATAGTGCAAGCTGTAGAGCAAAATGATGATTATTTTGTGCAAAAGAGAGATAGAGCTGGGCGCCTTGGGTTATCATGTTTGCAAAAGATTATTGCAGCATTCATGATGATAAGTCATGGAGTTCCTGCAGATTTTATGGATCAATATATTCATATTTGGTGAAAGTACTGTTATTGAAAGTCTTAGAAAGTTTGTAAGAGCGGTTGTTGAAGTGTTTGGAGATGAGTACCTTAGATCTCCAAATGAGAATGACACTGCTAGATTGCTTGCAATAGGAGAGAGTAGAGGTTTTCCAGGAATGCTTGGGAGCATAGATTGTATGCATTGGAGGTGGAAAAACTGCCCTGTAGCATGGCAAGGTCAGTATACTGGTCATGCTCATGAGCCAACCATAATTCTCGAAGCCGTTGCTTCAAAAAACCTTTGGATTTGGCATGCCTTTTTTGGTCTACCAGGGTCACACAATGATATCAATGTTCTTCACCGTTCTCATCTCTTTGCTAAGCTAGCCGAAGGGGAAGCTCCTGAAGTTAATTATAGTATCAACGGTCATAATTATACAACGGGGTATTACCTTGCTGATGGTATATATCCTCAGTGGGCAACATTTGTGAAGACAATACCACAACCACTGGGAAATAAGAGGAAATATTTCGCCAAAGCTCAGGAAGCAGTTAGGAAGGATGTGGAACGAGCCTTTGGTGTTCTACAATCTTGATTTGCTATTATTCGTGGGCCGGCATGTTTCTGGGATAAGGACACTCTCTCCGAAATCATGACAGCTTGTGTCATCATGCACAACATGATCATTGAAGACGAGCGAAATGACGATGCCGACTTACACTATGAGGGTGTTGGTGAGTTGGTGAGACCTACGCCTCCTGAAGTGCGTAACCGTACACGTGAATTACGTGAGTTTATTCAAGTTCATCATAATATCAGAGATAGAGGAACTCACTCTCAGCTTCAAGAAGATCTAATCGAGCACCTCTGGCATCGTCATGGAAACATGTATTGATTAGGCAATATGAAATGTTCTTAACATGTATCCTTTATTTCCTCAACCATGTATTATGTCATGTATTAGCTCAAAATAGAGTTTGTATTCATCGAAATATTTTACCAGTAATATGTTATCAAGGTTCACCAGCATCACAGTATTATCCAGCATCACAATATGACATTATTATCAAGGTTCACCAGCATCACAGTATTATCCAGCATCACCAGCATCACAATATGCCATTCACCAGCATCACAGTAAAAAATAATCCATAGTATAGGATGGATAAACACCAATCAATATATCATCAAGGAAGAGTAAACACAAAATAATAGTCCATAGTCAAAAGAACACATTTCATTAACTAGTACATAGTAAAGGAATATTACAGTGAGCAAAAGTAATCATAGACCATAAGTAAACATAGCCCATAGTCCAGTTAACTAGGATCTTCAACTATTTGCACCACGAGAACGTCGAGCAATGATCTCATCTTGGAGACTCATATAAAACTTTTGTTGTCGCTCACTCATACCACTAAGATCTAAATTCATTACTCTTTCATCGTCAGACCTCTGTTGCATCTCTACTTGTACTTGCTTGAGATTAAGCCTTCTAGTTTCTACTGCAATTCTTTCATCATTGCGCTCTTTTTCCTAATCTCTTTCAACTCGTCGGCCTTTTCCCTCTTGGTCCAAAGGTTTTCTAATGTATCATGGTACAGGTTTTCTTCATTAAAGATAGGAGCTTTACCTCGTTGGTCTTTCTCCCTTTTCTTACCAACTGGCCGTGGTTTCCTTGGCGACGTTTGAGCGAGACCCGGCTCTACATCGCCGTGGTGGCTTTCATTGCTACCAGGAGTGCACGACCTCGGACTTGAAGTGGAGGAGGTCTTTTGCTTTTTCTGAGAGCATGTATCATTCCACTTTTGTGCATGCGCCAAGATATTCCAACAATGCAAGAAAGGAAAGGATCTCCCCGTCTTGTCTTTCTCCTTGTACAATTCGCATGCTTGTTGTATCTACACAAGTGATGAGTGATTAATAAACATGCACACAACATATATGTATTAGAAAATTTCAAAGAAGCATATATGAGTATACCTTATCTTGCTCAGTCAAACCACTTTGTCTTCTATTTTGAATTTGGACATACCATCCACAAAACCTATTAACACTTTCTTGAATGACACCCCAACGATGAGCAAGAGAATTTTCATTGCGGTCGGACTCAAAGTCCTTGTGCTCGTGATAGTGATCATGAATTCTCCGCCAATATGTGCTATGAGGTTGTTCATTGCCTTGTATAGCATCTTGGCTAATTTCTAGCCATGCCAACACCAACAAATTATCTTCCTTCACACTGAAATTTTTGATCTCTTCTTACTTCTTTTTGCAATAGGAGTACCATCCACAATTGGTTGTTCCTCAGATGGCCTCTCAAACTGGGATTCATCCCAATTGAACTCGCTACTTCCCACAACGTTTCCACTCAATAGGTCTATGTAGCTATCCATCTAATTATCAACATTGCAAAATCAGTAAGGAGCTATAGATCAATCAACCAATATGAATCACAAAAGCATTCAGATAACTATAAACAATCTCTCTTAGTGCATTGCCCTATATGGTAAACTGCCATAAATTACATTACAAGGTTTTACTTAGCATATTCTTAAAACATGTAAAGTGTCAAGGATGTGCAGAATGGCTGTTTTCGACAAGTGCTGCTGCAGTTTCAGTAAATATCGCCATTGTTCTGATGACTGTAGAATGAACAAAATGCAAGAATTGTGGGGTACCTATACTGATGATGAGATGTTCAAGATACTTTTTTGAAAAAGGACATCAATTCAAGTTGTTTTGATATCCTATTAAAATTCAGATTTATCATGGTTGAGTGAGCCAAAATTCAGATTTATCATGGTTGAGTGAGCCAACTACTTCTGGAAGTAGTAGTAATTTTGAATAGATCATTCAACAGTGGCTTTATTCAAACAAATAAACTTTAACAGCTGGACAAATTTCATTGATAATTTTGCCTCAATTTAAGCAATAATAGTTCATAAAATTTGAACAAAGATGATTCCAACTTCTAACGGACACATACTCAATAGGTTTTATGAATGATAGAAAGAAGAACACATAATGAAACATAGTCACATTTCTGTTCTTATAAAAAATGGAAAAAAAATCTTCAGAATCCTAGTTGGCCGTCGGCAGTTATTTTTCCATGTCTTCACTGCTTGCATCGAGAGAATAGACAATATTGTCTTGTCAGTTTTCACTAAACAAGAAATCCCATTCACCAAAAATAGCAAGAAATTTCATAGAAGGAGGGCAGGAGGCAGCCTCCAGGTCTAAATCACAAAAGAATCATCAAGAAATCTGCTAAAATATATCACAATAGTAGCTGCAGTAGCAGAGCAAGATTGCAGGCAACAGAGCAGCCGTAAAACAAGAAAGGAAGATGGTGTGGTACCTGGAGAAGCTACTGCTGATCACTGCATCACCGGAGAAGCCATCGTTGGTGTCGCTGTGTCCCAGAACTGCAGAGATAGCTGCCGCCTCTTCGCCAAACCCTAGATTTTTTCCCTTCTGTTTGCTGCGCTCTCACGCGAAATTGACGACACACGCACGCCTCTCTGTGGTTGTGTCGACGAGAGATGGCCAGACGGGGTGTCCAACCCGAGCGGCCGGGGGGAAGAGGAAGGCGACAGGGGGGCTGACGCAGGCGGGAGATGTCGGCGGCCGAGGGGAAGAGGAAGGGGGCTGGGGGGCCGACGCAGGAGGAAGACGCCGGCGGCGGGAGGGCCGATGCAGGGGGAGGGGATGGTCGGGAGAGGGGCGGAGAGGGCGGCGGCGTGCTGCGCGCAGAGAAGCCGGCTGGAGCTGGGGTGGTTCGAGGCGAGGCAAGGCCGGATGAGGGGCTCCTACATCTAGGGGCTTGCCCCCCGCCGGATGAGGGGCCTCTCCGGATGAGAGGTCGGATAGGTAGTCGGTTGGAGATGTTTTTTAACCCAAAAACTCTTAAATTTGAGATAGGGGGTAGTTTAGGAGCTCGGTTGGGCTTGCTCTAAGATAAGCACGAGCCTCCTCTTTTTTTTCCTTGTTTCTAATTAAATACGAAGCAAGTTTGAACGGATTGATTATTCATATGATAAAATTTTTGAGTTAACTTGCTATTTTTATGAGAAATAAATTTAACAAATTAAAAGTTACTCCCTCTGTCATAAAATAAAAAAAATCTAAAACTTAGTCTGATACATCCTAGTACTATAAATCGCTCTATTTTAAAATAAAAAACCTAGTACTTAATATGACACATTATAATACTATAAGGAAAAGAGGACTGTCCAAATTCACAGTATTAGAATATGTCATATCTAGTACTAAAATTTTCTATTTTAAAATAAAGAGATTAGAGATTATCCTCTTTTTACAAGAGATCCTGCAAGTAAAAGTGTTGCTAAAAAGATTCCACCACTCATCACTCCACGTCGCGACCATCCAAGATTCCTCCAAACCCCAGGAGGATTTTCTTTTCTTTTTTTTTAACTTTTGCTAGTGGCGTCGCTATCGCCTATCGGAATCATGGGCCTTCCACGTCATTGCCATTGCGGCTGACGCTGCGAGTGCTAATCCTCCCGCACCCTATCTCGTTTCGTTCTCATCTGTCTAATCTCACCAACCCGACCGAGCAAATTCATTCCGCTCGTCTCGATTCCAGAGTTGTTGGTGGGCTCGTGTCGTGCCTGATTCTGCCATTGCCAATGGCGTCGTCGCTGCTTCGCCGTGGAGCCTCCGGCGCCGGGAGACGGTGGTGTTCGGCGGATGTGTTGCGGAGCCTGGTGTCGTCGGAGGCGGCGACGGAGAAGGCCCAGGTTCGGTCGCCGCCGGAGATGCCGCCGTTTGAGCACCGTCCAAGGCCGTACGCCGGGTGGAGCGGCGATGAGATCCTCGAGAAGAGGAAGCGGTTTCTTGGCCCATCTATGTTCTACTACTACCAGAAGCCGGTACAAACTCCGATTTGATCGTATCTGTTCCTCCCTTTTCTATTTCATCAATAAACTATTGTGTTTGTAAGTGTGATGAAATGCCTTAAAAAATCCATTCTAAGAATCATGGCGAGAGTATCTCTGTCTATCTGGCTGTAATACCCTTTTTATTATTATTATATTTCACTTTAAAAAGAGTGTATTTTTTCATTTCACAGCTGAACATTGTGGAAGGGAAGATGCAGTATCTGTATGATGAGCATGGGAAGAGATACCTCGATTGCTTCGGAGGCATTGTAACAGTATCATGTGGCCACTGCCATCCAGATATTGTGAATGCTGTGGTGGAGCAAACTAAGTTACTTCAGCACACAACCACCATATACTTGAATCAACCCATTGTCGAGTTTGCAGAAGCACTTGCGTCCAAAATGCCGGGAAATCTCAAGGTAAATTCACATTATACCTCCTCGATGCAATGGTGATGTAGAAAGACTAATTGACGTGCATGCAAATAATTGTTTGAGGATGCTGCAGGTTGTGTATTTTGTGAATTCTGGGACTGAAGCGAATGAATTGGCGATGTTGATGGCTCGGCTGTACAGTGGGAATCTCAATATGATTGCATTGAGAAATGCGTATCATGGTGGGAGCGCCGGAACAATAGGATTGACAGGTTTGCAGACGTGGAAGTACCCAATCCCTCAGGTTTGTGTTCTGTTATCAGTACGACATTATATAACTGCTTCAGTTCAGTTAATGTACTCGAGCTTATCTTAAAGATGGTCTTTATTTCAAAATGATTTTATTGTAGTACCTACAAGTAATACAAGTACCATGCCTACTCCTTTTTCGTCAAGTGCATTTACAGTGACTTACTTCCTCTGTCCCAGAAAAAACCAATTCCTGGCTATGAACTTGGACAAGTGCTTGTCCAGGTTCATGGCTAGGAATTGATTTTTTTTGGGATGGAGGGAGTATTTTAAAAAGAGATAACTTTACATAATTACATTGTTCTTCATATTGCTCATTTGTAAACCACTGGTTATATTTGTATAAACTGATGCTTACCTTGAGCTTTTTATTTATCCCTAGAAAACTAGTCTCATATACCAATCAGCTGCAAATGAAGCATAGTCTCATCATAACATTTGCAGGGTGAAATACATCATGTCATGAACCCTGATCCTTACCATGGAACATTTGGGTCTGATGCTGTAGCTTATGCCAAGGAAGTCGAAGAGCATATAAATTATGGTACCTCTGGAAGTGTTGCAGGTTTCATCGCAGAAACTTTTCAAGTATGAATGATCTCTATATACGACACTTTTTACAAAATTAAAAGAATGTAGATTTTCCTCCAGCTTTTTGTCTGAAAGAAACCGGTATGCGATATTGTTGATACAACATGATTGCAGGGTGTAGGAGGTGCAGTTGAACTAGCTCCTGGATACTTACAATTAGTTTATGACACTGTCCGAAAGGCTGGTGGTGTTTGTATAGCTGATGAAGTCCAGAGTGGATTTGGTCGTACTGGAAGTCACTATTGGGGATTTCAGACACAAGATGTTATTCCTGACATTGTAACAATGGCAAAGGTCCTCACTCAACACACAAAAACATTGCCATGCACCTTGGGAAAATAAGCCTCAAAGGTCTAATTTTATTTCCATTATTTTATTTTTATTGATGATAGTATGGTGGTTTCTTTTGTTTATAGGGAATTGGAAATGGTCTACCATTGGGGGCTGTTGTAACTACTCCTGAGATTGCAAATGTGCTGGCGCAAAAAATCCAATTTAACACATTTGGTGGAAACCCTGTTTGCTCTGTTGGTGGACTGGCTGTGCTTAAGGTTCTTGACAAGGAGAAACGCCAGGTGCATTGTGCCGATGTCGGATCTCATTTGGTGAATCGTCTAAAAGAGCTCCAGCAGAAGCATGAAAGTAAAATTTAACACTTCGATTATATTCGTATTCCAACTACAGTTTTTCTTTTTACATTCTGCTTGAGTCAAAATTGTTGTTCTAGCTAAGGATGCATTTCTCCGAAGTAACCTTTTCCGCTTAACTATTTTATCTTGAGTAAATCTGTTTCATACATTTATTGTTCTTGCTGTTGTCAGTCATTGGAGATGTTAGAGGGAGGGGATTGATGCTTGGAGTGGAGCTTGTGACCGATAGGAAGGAGAAGACACCTGCCAAGGCTGAAACCAATGTATTGTTTGAGAAACTCAAGGGTGTGCTTTCCTTATTCCTTCTCTCTTTTCAATTATCGCACTATTAGCTTATAAAGCCCTCTTAACACTTTATCTTCGTCCTCATAAACCAGATCTCAACATCTTAGTTGGAAAAGGTGGTCTGCATGGTAATGTCTTCAGGATAAAACCACCAATGTGCTTTACAAGGGATGATGCAGGTTCGTATGAACTGTCTCAACCAAACTTGCCATTACCGCATTGCCCATGGAGAGTAACAAAAAAGTGCTACATTGATGCAGATTTCTTGGTGGACGCCATGGACTTTGCAATGTCAGGGCTCTGAGAACCGTGCTCTGAATTCACATCAAAGGCGTCTGTCACCCGAAACTCAAGTCACAAGATGCATGTCATGATGCTACCAATAGCCATTCAACCCGTTTCAACATGTTTCCAGTTGACGTTAGTGTAATGGTGACTGTTTGTATCATGGTAGAAATCCCAGGAATAAAATGAAGGAAAGAACCATGTAGTTGTGGCTTTCCCATTGTAAATGGGGTAGTTCTGCAACAGTGGGAAGGCTATGGCGATTGGAGGCAGTGTTAGCCTTAGGGGCAAAATGTGTATCCAAAAGAAAAATCAATAAATGTATGCTTTGATAGTATGGCCATATACTCTGATGTGCACCAAGAGAGGGTCTTGCAGAATGCAGAATCGTAAGTAGTCGAGCATCTCTGAACATTTCTGAAAATTATGAGCCTTTCTGTATTCTGTTCTTATTCAGGTACATACACAACATTGTTTTGGCCGATATACCCTTCACAGTATGGTGACTGCTGATTAAAAACCAGAAAAGATTTCAGAGTATGTGTATTCAAGAATCATTGAGAAGGTGATCCAGAACATTTTCACGTTAGTCCTTATTTCATCTGCTATCAAGTTCCGGAATTTTTTTACTTTAGGCCCTGACTAGATGATTATGATCTCTACCATTGGTAGTGATCCGGAAATTTTCGATTTACCCCCTTATTTGGACCGCTTCCGTTGGTAGAGGTGTGAAAATTTTTTCACTTTGGTCCCTGGTTTGGATCACTTGGGAAAGTGTGCGAGAAAAGATGCTGAACTGGGAAATGAACGGCAGATCATGTTCTATTGCGCAATCCAACGGTCGTGATAAATCCAATGGCCAGCAAATCAGGGTTTAGTGTGAGCCCCTCTCCTCGCCGGCCGCCGCTCCAGCCCGTGCCTTCTTCCTCTCCTCCTCCGGTCTTCCCCTCGCGGCGGCTGCGGGCCTGCGGCCTCCTTCCGCCGGTGAACCTCCTCGTCTCGAAGGTAACCATTCTTCTCCAGGAACCCTCCTCCGCCCTCCTGCGCCAGCTCAGCGCGGAGATCCACCCGCACTTGGGATTGATTCCCCTTGTGGCCAACCTAATCCAAATCTCTCCTTCTCTCGAACCCGTGCAGTTTTGTTGGCGATTTGTTTGCTGCACGGTGGAGTTCTAGTAGCAGTTGATTTCCAAAGAGGAGAAAAACAACCCGGAGTGCTTCTGTGGAGCGGCGGTAGCTGCGCATGGGGCTGTGAATCCCACAGAGCTAGGGCTTGCTGATGCTGCTGACTCTGTCTCGGCCGCCTCATTGCCTGCCATGTCTGCCGACGCGGTGTTTCCCGTGCTCCGCCACTGCGATTACTTCACCAGGCCGTCGATCGATGAGCTGGTGGAGAGGGAGGCGGCTGACCCTGGCTACTGCAGCAGGGTCCCAAACTTCGTCGTCGGGAGGGTCGGGTATGGGCAGCTTAGCTTCCCCGACAACACCGATGTGAGGGGGATGGACCTGAACGAGATCGTTAGGTTTGGCAGGCACTCTGTGGAGGTTTACAAGGAAGAGGCCAGCAAGCCACCTGTAGGGCAAGGTCTTAATAAGGCAGCAGATGTGACATTGATGCTTGATTTGAGTGTACTTCCAGAGCCTAGCACTCTTTTTGAGATGCTAAAGTGTCGAACGAGAAAGCAAGGTGCTAGGTTTGTTTCATTCAACCACTCGAGTGGCAGGTGGAAGTTTGAGGTTGATCATTTTAGTCGATTTGGTCTTGTGGACGAGGAGGAAGAGGATGTTGTCATGGATGAGGTGGTTGTTCGGCAGCCTATTGCTGAAGTAAGAGACCCACCTGCAAATGGTCATGAACTTGAGCTTTCGCGTTCGTTGCCTGCTCATCTTGGGCTTGACCCAGCAAAGATGCAAGAGATGCGGATGACGATGTTTTCCAATGAGGAAGGTGATGAAGATATGGAGGATGGATTCCCATCTGATCAGAGATACTTCACCAGTGAAAGGATGAATGTGGATTCACCGAACTTGAGTGCTAGAGGTTCGAGGCTGAGGTCAATCTCTCCTTTGCATGGTTCTTCTCTGAAGGTCAGCAGGAGATCCGGTGTTCTTGGTAGGAAAGAACCACAGGCACTGCTGGAATATAGTGTAAATTCTTCAGAACTTGGCCCATCTTCTCATGGTATTCTTATGTCTGGGCAAAACAAAGGATTTCCAGTGAGAATGACCAAGGTGAATGGCTTTAAGTTGCCAGCTGATCAAACAACTCCTGTTACTGGGAAAATATACACTAACTGCGTTGTGGATGCTGCTTTATTCATGGGTAGGTCATTTCGTGTTGGTTGGGGACCAAATGGCATCCTTGTTCATTCTGGTAGTCTTGTCAACAGACCTGGAACTGGTCTATCTTCTGTGATTCACATAGAGAAAGTTGCAGGTGACAAAGTTGTGCGTGATGAGAAGAACAAAGTTAAGGAGGAGCTGACAGATCTATGCTTCTCAGACCCGATGGATCTCCATAGGAGGCTTGATCGTGAATATCTGGAGACTGAGTCTGACTTGTTTAAATTAAAGCTTCAGAAGGTTGTGGCAAGTCGTTTTGTGTTGCCAGATATTTGCAGGTCTTATATTGACATCATTGAAAGGCAGCTCGAAGTCAGTGACTTGGCTCTGTCTTCGCGTGTGCTGTTAATGCATCAGGTTACAGTTTGGGAGCTAATTCGGGTCTTGTTCTCAGAAAGAGCAACTGGCAACCAGTTAGAGCCTACTGGCGATGAGGACCAAGAGGGGATGATTTTAGATAAGAAAGAAAGTTCTGTTGCCATAGACCTTGAAGCACTTCCTTTGGTTAGAAGAGCAAACTTCAGCAATTGGTTACAAGACAGTGTTTGTCATCGGGTTCAAGGAGAGGCAGGCTCTTTAAATGATGCCAGGTATTTGGAACATATTATTCTGCTTTTGACTGGTCGGCAATTAGACACGGCCACAGAAGTTGCTGCTTCAAGGGGTGATGTTCGACTGGCAATTTTGCTAAGCCAGGCAGGTGGGTCAATGCTAAATCGTTCTGACCTTGCTTGGCAACTGGATCTATGGAAAACAAATGGTCTAGATTTTGATTATATTGAGGAAGACAGGTTAAAGATATATGAGCTGCTTTCTGGTAACGTACAAGGTGCCTTGGTGGATTCATCAATTGACTGGAAACGGTACCTTGGATTAATAATGTGGTACCAACTATCACCTGATACATCACTTGATATTATCATTCACTCTTATCACCAGCTCCTTGGTGAGGGCAAAGTCCCATATCCTGTTCCTGTATATATAGATGAAGGACCTCTTGATGAATCACTTCAGTGGTCCCCAGGTGACCACTTTGACATATCTTTTTATCTAATGCTTCTTCATGCAAATCAAGACGAGAAGTTTGGGATGCTAAAAACCATGTTCAGTGCATTCTCATCTTCATATGATCCCTTGGACTACCATATGATCTGGCATCAACGTTTCATTCTGGAAGCTATTGGTGCTTTCAGTTCAAATGATCTTCACGTGCTGGATTTGAGTTTTGTTTACCAATTACTGTGTCTGGGGAAGTGTCATTGGGCTATCTATGTCATTCTACATATGCCTCATCTTGATGACGCCCCATACATCCATGAGAAGTTGATCAGGGAAATTTTGTCACAATATTGTGAATCATGGAGCAAGGATGAAACCCAGAGAGTTTATATTGCAGAACTTGGTATTCCAGCAGAATGGATGCATGAGGCTCTGGTGAGTAGCAACTTCGTTTTCTTCAAATTTTCTGATAGAAATGCATGTGCCTTAAAATGTGAAATGAGCATCGCAAATTCTCCAGAATGCCACTACCAGAGAAATATTACACTTCAACCTTGCGTAACTGATTATCTTTATACAGGCTCTTTACAATGAATACTATGGAGATCAGCAAAGCGCACTGGAGAATTATATTCAGTGTGGCCATTGGAAGAAAGCTCATACAATTTTTATGACATCCATTGCTCATTCTTTGTTTCTATCATGTAAGTTTTTTTGTGCATTACTCTAAACAGATAGCTTTTCTAAATACTCTGATTCAGTTTTGTGCCTTCTTTCCTCTACATAAATGTACAACTATACCTGATCCCAAAACCTAATTATATGAAGCTTCTTACAAATATCCGTGCTATTCCCTTTTAAGTCATTTTTGTTCATATGCTTGATGAAGGTGTCTTCCAGATCCTTTGCTGCTTGTGTTGATAAATATTGCATGGCTGACATTGTGGTATGAGTTTTCAATCTGTTGTTCTGTCGTGCATTTTCAGCTAACCATCAAGAGATCTGGGACATCACAAGCGCTTTGGAGGATCACAAGTCTGAAATTGCTGATTGGGAACTTGGTGCTGGAATATACATAGACTTTTTCATTCTAAAGAACTCTATGCAAGCAGAAAGTACAATGGATGATCCGGTAAGTTTTTGTTTTTGAATTATTTCCACATTTTCCTGAAGAGTTGTGGATAACACAACCTTATTTTATCTTTCAGGATTCACTTGAGAAGAAGAATGAATCATGCAGCACTTTCTTTGGCCGGCTAAATGATTCATTGCTAATCTGGGGAAGTAAATTACCTGTTGAGGCGAGGTAAGATGTGATTCTATGTTTTGTAACAGATTCAGAACTTCAAAAGAAACCAAATATCGATATTCACATGAAATTGCCACCACTTATTTTCATGTTTTAACTGAGCCTCAGTCCAAAGAACATAATGTAGTGTTGATGCGTAACCATCTTTTGCAATAAGCTATTTTCACAGCACCTGGATTATATAATCCAATCCAAAACCAAGCTACTCGGCCAGTGAGGAAATTCATTGTCATTACAAGATCACGCACAGATGATCTGATTATGTCTATTTTGATTTCATCAACACATACTGGTGCATTTTCTTAGGCTTCTTTTGGAATCTATTCTCATGATTGTTCTCGATTTTGAGTATGCAGGGCATGCTTCTCGAAGATGGCAGAGGAGCTATGCGAGCTACTAATGAACTCCCCCGGTGAGGGTTTGGCGCCAAATCTCTACATGGGCTGCTTTCAAACGATGCTCAACGCTCTGTGCTGATGACCACAGGTCATCCTACCTGCAAGAGGCGGTCTCTGTTTTCACCGACATACTTTGCAGGGATTGATGATTGACTGCTTGAAGATCCATGACATTCTACCTTTGGAAGTTTTCCTGATAGATCTGTAGCGTTTTGACCTGCTGGCTGTTCTGATCATTCACGAGATCTGGGGTGCACAAGAGCTCCCCGGCTGCCAAGTTATAGTCAGTAATACACTGAAGAGCTCCAAAAGTTCCCTTACCCGAGTGCAGGGAAGATGCAGAATCAGCTATTGATGGTGCAGGTAATTGCCATGCTCTTCAAACTCCTGAAAGAAATGTAAGCTGTGAGCTGTACCCACCAACTTCAGACGTGAGCTGTACCCATCAACTTTCTTCGTCTTTGTACTGTAATACTGTTACTACGGAAAGTAGCAAATCGTGTACGGTGTGTATGTTTGGTCAAGAGCTAAAGATTGAAGATTCTTGTACTACGTGCAGCGTGCTCAACGACGATGACCACCCCGTGCATCCCGCTGCCTGATCCAGTTCTCAGCAACACATGATTACAGGGATCGAAACTTGATATATTGTTGGATGACTCGGCTTTATAGTATGGTAAAACATGTCATTTAATCTCAGAAAGTGTAGACATATAACTGCTTCAAGTATTCCTTCTCTTTAGAAAGAAAGCTTCAAGTATTCTTCTATTAGGGAAAACATAAAACAACAGCAGTGTATGGTGCGTGTGTGGTAGAGACTGAAGAGTTCAGGCAGAAGTATCGGAAGCAAGTGGTTCTCTTCTGCCGTGCACGCGATGAAATGAAAAATCAAATCGTTGGAGTGAGCTAAAACTGCTTTTGCAGAACCATGTCAGAAGCTGGAGTTTGTCTGAGAAGATATTTTACACTGCTCTGTAGTGGAATTAATCTAGATCAATCTAGATCTATTTAAATTTTCTAATCTAATAGATTAAATCTGTTTCTACTATTATCTTAACTACTTATAATAGAAGATTTTTTTCTACTGACAGTAGAATTCATATATCGACGGATAAGATTACTTTTACTAATAAAATAATAGTAGTAGCACAATAAAACGAATTTTTACTGTTACTAATTTAATTTTTTTTAATTTACAAAACTAATTTTCGATTTGGATCATTTACAGAACTAGTCTCTTGCCGCTGTGGGCCACGGGGATTTAAAAACCGCCGTGGCCAGGGCGGCGAATGGCATCCCGTCACCGGGGCTAACGGCGCCGGCTCGCGTTAGCCCCGGGGGACGCCACGTGGATTCGCCGCCTGGGAGATCGGCGGCGAATGCCCCCAGGGGCCGAATGCAAAATTGCATTCGCCGCCCGGGCGGCGAATGCATATTTTGCATTTCGGAAACCCCTGGGGACATTCGCATAGGACCGTCCGCATAAGATCGATGGTCCGAATCGACAAACAAATTGTTGATAACGCGCGCTAACTACATTAAAAACAGTCATAATTTCGCACTGGGTCTCGGAATCTGGCAAATAAGTACTCTAACGGACATCTACAGAAAATTTTACATCCGCTTCCCCCGACAATGTCGGGTTTGTCCAAAAAAAATTAAAATCGGTCCCCGGGAAGATTGAGTTTTTGAGGTCCGAAGTTTCAGCACGGTTTTTAAAGCACACCACGTAATTTTCTACAGGCTACATCTTACATCGGTTTAAGCTGCAACCTTCACGAGATTTGCTATTCTTGAAAAAATATCAAAAAAAAGAAAAAAAAAATTTACAGGCGGCCCCTAGATTCGGACGGTCCGATCCTTGTTGCGGACCGTCGTTACTATGGGCTAAAACCGCCGTCCCCAGGGCGCGAATGCAATTTTGCATTCGGCCCCTGGGGGCATTCGCGCGCGTCCCCGAGGGCGGTGAATCCACGTGGCTCCGCGGCTAACGGCCGCCGGAGCGTTAGACCCGGGTGACGGGATGTCATTCGCCGCCTGGCCACGCGGTTTTTAAATACGCGTGGCTAGGGCGGCAAGAGACTAGTTCTGTAAATGATAAATCGAAAATTAGTTTATAAATTAAAAAAAATAATTAGTAACAGTAAAATTCACAATAAAACTACTCTAAACGCTATGGCCAATACCGTCGACAGCTAACGTGGGTTCCTTGTATTTTTTTTCTGTTTAGTTTTTTTTTCTTATACATGTATTTTTTATTCCGTTTTATTGAGCGGGATTCCTGGTTTTGTAGGACCTGGATTTCGTTTTCTATCGTGCTTTTCGTTCCGTAATCATTCAGAAAATGGCGCATAAAAGCAGGAGACAGCAAACGTCCTTTCCCACTCGCAAACATCGCAAGCATCTTGTTCCTTGAGACCTTCATCAATTATTCTGTAACCGAACATAGAAATTCGTCTGTTTCTGCATGCTCCGATGACTCAAACTTTGTCCTTGTTGCCGCCGGTGGTGTAGTGTGCTGTGTGCGTTGCATCAAGCGAAGATTGACCGCACGTAGTTGCATATACTCTCTTCGTCTTAAAATATAATTTTTTTTAAAATTTAAATTTTATTCTAAATATAACACCTAGATACTTATAAAAAATATTTTTTATCACTAAATCTTTATAAGCTTTCTTTAACTTTATCATATTAACTAGTCTAAGGCTCACCTCATTATCCAAAAGAAAATATGTCATTTTATTTTTTTTAATAGTCATACTAACAGATAAAACTTACAATATTTTAGAATAAAGAATAAAGAAAGTAGTACAAATAATCACTTGAACTCGGAATTTTATAGGAGCCCTCATGAAAAGATGGCGCTTTACTCTTAACCTGCGTAAGAAAGAAAAAAAATCGCGAGGCATCAAGCAAACGCAATCAAATCTCGTAGAAGCAACACTGCATGTGTGTATTGGTGCGCCTCCATCAACGGGGCAACACGGCAAAGACTAGACAAGGAAAGAAAGATACTCTGGCTCCTGCACGACATGTAACATGTGATTGTTCGCGGTCATTGTCATCCAAACAATAAAGACGCGATGTAACATGCAAATATAAAAACAAATATCTCCCATGAGGCCACGACCAGTACTCACAATTTCACAAACTATAAGATTTTGAAATAAATCAACACCATTTATGTATGGAACAATAAATATTATAGTTTTGAGGTAAAATTAACGCTATACATGTAGTTTTATGATAACTTTATTACTAAATATGTAGTTTTATGATATTTAGCTTTAAATCTGTAGTTTTATAATAAATTTGGTACTAAATTATAGTGATACAACATTAAATATGTAGTTTTATGATAATTTGATCAAAGTACGGTAATTTTTTAAAATTTACTTAAAAAACATATAGACCCTATTTGGCATGGCGCTAGATTTCAGATCTACGTTAGATTTAAAGTTTGTATGTTAAATTAGAGTTATTTAAAATTTTATATTTTATCTAAAACAGAAACAAAATGATTCATCTAAATGTTCTTAACATAATCACATATCCAGATTCGTAAATTTCTAAGAGCTAAAAAACTCATGAATCTTGGATTTAGAGTTGAGCCAGACAGGGCCATAGATGCATTGAGTTCCTTAATAATGATTAATACGTCATATAATCCTAGATTGTTGTTTGGCATCAACAAAAGAGAAAAATAATATTTCTTCCGTCCTTATATGTAAGGAATTTTAGTGTTTAAAAATTTATTTAATAATGTAAGAGATTTTACACTACTATTTATCCTATCAATCATCTTGTATTTAAATTTCTCTTTGTTTTACTCCTAATCACTTTCACTCTCTATATTAATAAAGGATATTATAGTTCTTTCAGGGGGCGCAGGTAATGTCATATGGCGAAGCGGCTACCCTTAATTTCTCTTTAATAAATTAGTATTTTTTTTTAGGACGGAAGGAGTATCCTTTGCAACGTGTAGCACGCAGGAATGGATCGTCGGCTGCACCCACTGACCCACCACCGGCCAACGGAATTGAAAAGGGAAGTGGACCGTACGGCGTCAGCAGAGCCGCGTCCGGAGTCGCAAAACAGACAAAGCGCACGCAGTAAACAAGCAAAGTCTCTCTTTACAGAGCTTCTACGAGATACAGCTTTTTTTTTTAATCTTTAGCTGACACAATTATTTTAAATAGTTTAAATTTTTATCTAGATTTTAAGAATCGATAACTATAAAATTTAGAAAATAAATTAGAAGTCAAAAATAAAAAAAACCTATTTTTTTAATTCTCACTAATCGACTTTTCATCGGAATCTTTTAAGCTCCTAATCAGGACAAAAATAGACAGCGACCCATCCATCATCCATTGATCCCATTCCAAACCCGCGCGCGGAGCACTCGAAACCAAAAAAAACCCGACACTTATCCGCAGCAATCGCCCAGCCTCCGCTCCACGCAACCGAGAAGCAAGGCAGCCTATAAATTCCTCCCACGCGCACACACAACGGCGCAAGCCACCCACAGATACAGCAGGTGTCTAACAGAGCGAGTGAATCCGAGCTTGAGCCGAGTGTTGAGCTGTGCCATGGCGGACATCGCGTTGCTGGTGACGGAGGAGTTCGAGAAGAAGCTCAAGAGGGGGGCGCCGGGCGAGGAGGCGGAGTCCAGGAGGAACTTCGGGGCCGTGATGAAGGTGTGGACCTCGTGGGCGGAGTCCGCCTCCGCCGCCGCCGCCGGTGTGAAGGTCAACGTCGCGCTGCTCAACGTCGAGCCCAAGACGGAGCTCTCCTCGGCGGCCATGGACGGCGTCTTCTCCGCCTAGCTACTCTGTTTCTCTGTCTTCTCTTCTATACTAAAAAAAGGAAGTTAATTAGGAGGAATTATTATCTACCTCTCCTCCTCTGATACAGCCCAGTCACCATGATGATGTAAATATAGCCGCTGCGCTTTTGATTTGGATCAAACTCTTAATTCATGCATGTAGGAGTGTAAACGGGACAAATATTTCCCACCCATTCGCCCGACCTGAGGCTGGCACGAAGGATATAGGATACCCGATATTATCAAAGTTTGAATCTGAATTCGCCAAAAATATAGATTAGATACAAGAAGAGTTCCCATATTATCAAATATATATAAAAATCTATTATGAATTCACTTATAAACATGATAAAAGATTGTTTAATCATTATTTTACGAGCTCACATGTAATATTGTACAATTTTTTTCTTTCTTGATGTACCTCTTTTTAACACTCTAATTGTCTCCCAAGATTTAATATTTATATTAGAGATAAAAATAGATATTCGTTCTTGAATCCGATTTTGAGAAAAAAAATATGAAATAGGATATAGGATAAGTAATATGTCATTGGCATAATTTTTATCCGGTTCTGAATTTAAAGGAAAATATGTGTTAGAATATAAAAATATGTGATGCGACTGTACCCAACCCAATTTCACACACACACACGATATCAATTATCAAGCAAAGTAGCAAACGGCCCAGTTATAGATTCATCCATGGACGAGTAGCCTGTTTAGAAACTTAGGATGCGTGTTGGCATGCAGTTGTTCTGGGCCCAAAACACAAGCATATCAATAGTAGAATCAGCTTGATTTCCGGTTGGTTGGTTTATGGTGGTGAAGTAAACAAATACAAGAGGCACTACAGCAGTACACTCCGGAGTTCTGGATGTGCCGACTTGTTCAATTCTTTGATCACATTGCCGAGATCTCGGTGACAACTTGAGCTTTGTCGGCCTCGAACTGCTGATCCTCTGAATGAACGCGAGAAAGAAATCACTCAATAACTGGTTTTGGTTTGTCCTAAGAAGGAATGGATAGTTAAGGCGAAGTTGATTTACCTTTTTCTATGGTGAAGTCGGCCAAGAACCTGAGGATTTTACTCTTGTTTGTCACCAGTATACCGACGATCTCAGGTGGCTTCTTCGGATTGCCAGTAAACAG
The DNA here is from genome assembly GCA_003991445.1 of Oryza meyeriana var. granulata. Lineage (NCBI taxonomy): Eukaryota > Viridiplantae > Streptophyta > Magnoliopsida > Poales > Poaceae > Oryza > Oryza meyeriana. The sequence continues at coordinate 20,854 of RYFJ01001306.1, read as the reverse complement.
CTGAATGTACATACAAGATGATCAGTATTCGTTTGGTAAACTGACATTTTTCTATGTGATGATGGATAGTACTTGAAAACACGAAAGCCTCTACTTGAATAGCCCTGCTTTGTTCCTGGTAATGAGACATACATCAGATTAAAAGAAACTCGTACCAGCTTTCAAGGTACTAAACAGACAAGAATTCAGGAACCAAGATGCCGCCATCGGCTTTCAATTTTTTAACAGAAAAGTCACATAAATGATGTAACATATAGATCTTACCCTTAAAAGGTTCATTAGAATTATGAGGTTATCCTTCGAGCTTACATAGCGCATCATTGCTGTTGTGTTTGACTTATCCAGAAGAATGTCTCCTAGTAGCTGAAAAACATATCATGTGCATAGGACAAATCATCAATACTCGAAGCCATCATATTGAAGTCAGATTTAGGTGAAATGTACGGTTAACGCAAGAAACAATATGTGATGTTGATTGATAAAACGTGATACTTAATGAGCTTAGAAAGAAATCAGTAACACCAAAGAGGAAACAATAACATACCTGAGTGGCTTGCCTTCGAATGATATAGTTGGAAGATGACAGCAATTTTGAGTTGAATTCTGGAAAGAACTGATGCATGAATTGCAACAATACGTTACTGGAGGTATTGTCAAAGGTCAAAACGAAAGTTGACGAATATTAACATCTCCCTTACTAGCAATGAGAAATCTTACCCAATCATAATTATTTGAAAAGAACTCAGCGGCACTTGATCTATGCCTTGTGAGAAGTTCCTGTTAAAAGTTACAAATAAAAACAGTTGCCATTACCAACATTAAAAGACATTGCTCAGATAATACACTATTATGATTGCTCACTTTCTGCTAAAATCGTTTATGGGTCTCAACAAAAGCAGAAGGGAGCATAAACACATGTTACCAAAAGAGATCAACCTATCCTTTGGAATTGTCCATCAAGAAGAAGGTTAACTGGTTAAGTATAAAATGGACGACATATATAATCACCTTAAAAGTCTTGAAGGCATCAGATGCTATGTTGAAGTCTGGATATTGTATATAATGAAAAAAATTCTTCATATGCTGAGACTCTAATACATACCTGCAAAATTAAGGAATACATTTATATTAATGAAAGATCGTAAGAAAGAAAGTGGTAACCGCGTAAATAATTCACCAAGCAAACAATGATATATTGGATAAAGAAAGAAGAAACATGATATTAACGGCGATGTCAACTTAGTCAGGGTGTAGGTTATGAGAAGATGGAATGTTTTGGTGTTGTGAAAATTACTTGCTATTAGATTTTTTTAATAAAATATGCATATATTTCTCCTTTTACTCACAAAAGAGCAATGTAAATCATGGTTTTGCCACCTTGCAGCGACTTGGTGCCGTACGCAGTCCCTTAGAATTGCACTATAATGTATTGCAATGTCCATGTTGTCATACCTGTTCACAGGTTGTGTAAATGTCATGCGGTTAGTTCCAAATAATAAGCAATGGCTAGATTTTCAATGAAGATCACATAGCCCTTCTATGGGTTGAATCTGAAGAATAGAAGTTCAGAACTTTTATGTCCCAAGGGAAAAAAACATGTCATAAAAATGCATGATTAAGGGAGAACCAACTGACTACTTACCCAGACATTAAAACATCCAAAAGATCTTGGTTTTCTTCCAAATAATCAGAGGCAACCATCCTATAGTCTACCTTTTGCCTTAGCAAATTCGCAGTAACTTGAGCGACATCCTTCTGAGTCTGAGGAAAAACGAAAGAAACACCGTCTTAAATTATAAGAAGTTTAAAGTTATATTTGTTGGTACAGAGCTTCTTGAGGAAAAAGTGGGTCATGAGCCCATATGGCTTTCCATTATCAAGAAAAATTTTTAAGCAAGTATTTTGATTAAACAAAATGCACCATCCAAGTTCTTAAAAAAATTGTAAGTATATGTAGCATCCTTTGACATACTTCCAGATCCATATATGGAAGGCAAATGATTAGTAGATGTAGAGTATTGGTATTCTCCTTGAAGAACTCCTTTGTCAACTGCGAGCAAGCTTCCTCGACCGGCTCTGCATCACCATTTCCATAGAGAATGGATTTCATCTCCCTGATGCTTTTGGTTAGCTCTGCCATCTACATGTCAGTTCAAGTACGTACTTAGCCATAAATGCATAAGAACTGGCTCAAAGTTCCAGCAAGCCATGGATTTGTTGTCCGTGAAAAACGACCTGACGACATAAATAAATGTATATGCAAATTGTAATGTTAAACCATGACGGTATGATCAAACACAACCTCCCTACATATGTGTTCAGTTTTGTTGTTATATTAGAAGTTCTTTGTCCATTCACATGAAAGTTGGATGACTAAATAATCATGCCTACTTTCCCTGTTTCAAATTACTCGTCATTTTAGCTTTGTCCTAAATCAAACATTCCTAACTTTGACCATTAATTTTTAAAATATATATAGTTTAACATCATAAGATTTATGTTTTTAGATTTACCATAAAAAATACTTTCATATTATGTAATTCACATGTTGCTAAATTATGTGAATTTCTAGAAGTTAATGGTCAAAACTAAAAATGTTTGACTTAAGACAAAGCTAAAATGACTAGTAATTTGAAACGGAGGGAGTAGTTATTATTCTAGTGTATCTTGTGTTTAATGGGCAAATGTACTCAACTACTTGATTATACAATGCCATTACCTCCGGTTCGAAATAAATGTGCATTTAGGAAGAGTTCAAAGTTTAAGCACTTTAACCACTCATAAGGTAAAAAATACTATTGGTTTATTGCAAAAGACATTAATAGATTTGACATGAAAATTTGCTTCCATATCATCAGAATTCTCACGGAAAATGCTTTTTACGGTTCTGCTTTCAAATCAGGCATACATGCATATATACATGCACAAAGGTCGCAAGTTTTACATCTCCTCATCTCCTGGGAGGAACGAACGGATCGACGATGAGAAATTCACCGGAGGAAAGACGTCTCACCTTGTGCTCGCGCTTGACGTCGCGCTTGCCACCGGACGCATCGTGATTCGCGGCGACGAAGGCGAGGAGCTCCCGCGCGTGCCGTACAACTTCCACCGGCCCCCTCGCCTTCGACCGGAACAGGATTCCCCCTCCCCCCTCCGCCGCCGCCCCGCCGCCGGTCACGCACGGCCACAGGCACCCCGCCATGGAAACGTACGTGGTGAAGCTCGATCGCCGGCTAGGTTGGTTCCCGCCGCCGGTTGCCCCCCCGGGGCTACGCGTCGGTGACCCAGATTACCTCCTGCGCTAACGTGGCCTCCTGTGATGGGGATTGGCCTTCCTTGCACGTCGCCGGGCCTTGACACCGTAGTGGGTGCATGCACCACGGACCGCCTGGCTTCGCTTTGCCCGTGCACCGCCGATGCGCCGGCGCTGGCGCCGCGTGCTCGGCCGTGCGTGCGTTGGATGGCGAGATCGCGGGGGAGGAAAGGGAATTGGCTGGAGAGCGACGCGCGGGCAGCGGCCAGCCGGGGGGCTCTCGTTACGCACCTCCTAAGTTTTACCGATTCGGCGCTATTTTTGGATCCAAACCGCGATTCTGATTCGGGATGTCCTCTTGTTTGTGTATGTAATTAAAAAATCATTAAAAAATTAATAAGATAGATTAATATTTGATATATTACTGTACAAATCTACAAACATACAAGTTTAAATTTAACTTATATAAATAGAAAAAATAACAAATTTGACTATAAATAATACACAGTTTTTATGGTCAATTTTTTATTTTTTTACTTATCTAGGTCGAATGTGATCTAGTATATTTGTGGAGTGACATAACACATATTGATCTATTTTGTTAAATTTTTATATTTTTTTAATTATTTTATAGATGACATATAAAAACGAGATTTCATCGTGAAAAAAAAAGACTTTTCCTTCTGATTCCACGGAACGATGCGAGAAAGGAAACCGCGGGATACGGTAATCATCCCTTGATCTCTCCGCTCCTCCGCAGTCAGTTTGTTTCGCGTGGCTGGGCTGGATCTTAATATGAGTTGGGCTCGTCCACGTCGTCTCCTTTACTCAGTTGGGCTCGATGGTTAACGAATTTGTGGTTCAGTGCTGCAAATCTGCAATGTTCACGTGCGTGATCTGCACTCTAGCCCAATGCAAACAAGATGACGACCCAACCCACAAATACAACCAGGAAAAGACCAGTAAAAAGGGATGGATTCCCCGAATCTTAAAATTTTATCTAACGGTAAGCATTTATTGTTTAACAGAATGAAGAAAATCATTGTTTAACATAATTTAAAAAATTAAACATTTAATTAATAGTAAATATGAATAAAAAATTTATAAATAAACAACCATTATATTGCTAAATATGGATGCACGCATGCACACAGTTCGATCTCAAACCATGCTAGCAGCTGGATGCGGAATTAGAAACATTAAAGACATGCATGTAGGGTTGGACGATGCAGACATCATGCATGGTATGACGCATCGGTCACTTGGCCGGCGTGAAGGACCAGAGCACGAAGGCATCGTACAGCGCCGTCGTGGTGCCCGGGCCAGCCACGGTGACCACCAGCCGGTAGTTGTAGCTGCCGTTGTACGGCTGCATCTGGCCGCTCACGATATTCACGAACACCAGATGCGTCTTCCTCGTGCTCAGGCCGTAGATGCGCACGGCGAACTGCCCAACCCGCTGGATGCTCTTGTCGTTCACGTTCACGGCCGTCCACGCCGGCGGCGGCGGCGCTGGCAGGCTCGCCGGCGCGGCTGTGTTTCCATCGGCGTTGGTGATGGTTAGCAAGGTGGCGAGCACGAGAGAGAGGACTACAATGCAAAGGGACGATGGCCTCATATCGTGGCTGGCTTTTGTGTAGCTTATGCTTAACTATGGCTGCTTATTAATTAGTGCTCACTATGGAGTGCACTTGTGAGACAGTGAGTGTAGTATAGCTGTGTATAGGACGTGTTGGCGTTGGAGCTATGTACGTAGTGGCCTATTTAGGGAGGGATCGAATCAAGAGGTTTGGATAAAAACTCTTTTTATTTTTTATGGACATACTTCTTAACTACTAAACGATATATATTTTTTTAAAAATTTATATATAAGTTGTTTTAAAAAATCATATTAATTTATTTTTTAAGTTTATAATAACTAATATTTAATTAATTATACGCTAATAATTTATTTTGTTTGGTGTGATCTTTTTCTTTCTCCACTTTCCTCACCTTTAAACTAAACATTAAACCTTACAGTGGATCGAGTACGTCGTCGGAGATCATAAGGTTATATTAGTTGGACCAGAACACGAGTGAACACCCACTAGCTAACGTAGAATGCATCGGTATGGCCAGCAGTAAAAGAATGCATTCATGCCTGCAGTAAAAGAATAATGCTGGTGCATAGAAAACAAGGTTAAGATTGACTTGGTTAGACCCAGTACATACGTATTCGTATCGTTAATTAACCCACTAGAATTAAGTTGCCTGCTTATTTCGTTGTTAATTAAACCAGTATGTACGTATGCAAAACGTTCAAACCAAGTTTCTAACAACCGCGTACACCGCGCGCGTACGGTCAGTACTGTCAGTTGAAAACTTGCAGTTACACACGTCCCAACATCATGCCTAACATGTACATTTAATTACTGGTACTTAGCTCAGGTACGCCGGTGATCTGTCTATATTTGATTTCTAGCAGAAAGGTAACGACCTGAATTCCAGAGTTCAGACTTCAGCTCAGGCAATACTTGATACTCTCTCTATTTCAATTTAATTATTATTCTAGCATTTAAATTTTTTTATCAAAATACTTATCATTTTCACATTCCAAATCATTTTTGAGATATCTTTTCTTTTCTACTCTTAATCAATGCAGCCATACTAGTACTAATACTTCTCACAAGGAATTTTAATGCTTGCTTTGAAAAATTAATTAGAATGTAGTTAATAAGGGTGACAATATAATTTGCCACATCTCTTAATTTAGTATGAGATTTGCTAGAACGACAACTAAATTAAAACGGAGGAAGTATTTTTTAAGACAAGGCTATATGTAATTAGACAGCCCTAGGAAATAAACGCGGCCATCTCTCATCACACAAGGAACATCAACATCAAAGCTTTTAGTAATATATGTACTTCATTCGGAAGGTGGATTTTCATCCCTTAAAGGGGCATCCCCTTGTTTTATACATGTCACCTAAAAAATTATCAAGATTTTTTTAAAAATTGATAAGATAGATCAATATGTAATATAACACTTTAAAAACATGTAAGTTTAAATTTAGCTTATACAAGTAGAAAAAATAACAAATTTGACTGTGAATAGTATACATATTTGCAGTTAAATTTGTTATTTTTGTTTATACTTGTATATGTCGAATTTAATCTTGCATGTTTATATAGTGATGTATCTTGTCAATTTTTTCAAATTTTTTTGACGAAATACAAAAGCGAGGGGATATCCCCTTAGAAGACAAAAAGAGGAAATATACTTTTCCTCCTTTCCAAATTATTAGACGTATAACTTTCTACATAGCCTCCAACGTAGAACTTGACTAGTAGTGTCTTCAATTGAATATCATCAACAACTATAAAATTAATATTATATAAAAATATTTTCAAATATCTTCAATTGACTAGTAGTGTCTTCCTCTCTATGGTTTTGCAGCTAAGGAGCCAAATCTCCCTCTCGTGGCTCCTTTTCTTTCTTTCTTGGAGCCTCAAACTACTTTTGGTACAGGTCGAATCTCAGTGAGCAAAAAGTTTCAACTTTCTTTCTTGCTGTGGTCTACTGCTCTAGATAAAGAAGGTGAATTGCCCATCTTTTTATTCAGATATTTGATTTTGTGGAAAATACAAGTTTGCTATATGATTTTGCTGTTTGCTACTTGCTAGGTTAGGCGAAGGCAAGATTTTTAAGATTAGGGGACCTATTATTACTTGTTGCTGAAAACAGGCCAGAAGTAAGTTTTCTATGCTTTCTCCACTACTCTTTGTCCTTGTTACTGTATAAATTGGTTAATCATAACTACTTGCAGACAATGGCTAGAGATCAGGGATATCCTTCTACTGACATTCCTCCTCCCCTATCTCCACCTCCTGAACCTCCAACTAGTCCAATTATTGAATTTGTAAGTGATACTGATATAGCTGCATGTGCTCCATTTAGAAAAATTAATGTTTACAGCTACATACCAAAACTTGGTAGTTATAGCACCTAACTTTTGGGTAAAGTTGATTCATAGCAAAACATGTGTGTAATGAAGTGAAATTTTTGTGCCATTTAGGGCAAGATGATTAAGCTACCTCTTCTGAATGCTTTGGTGCTAATGGATCTATTAAATGCTTTGGTGCTAATGAAAACTATTTTGTTCTTGCCGTTTAATGATATTATATGTGATATTATTTAAAAAGAAATATACATTGCAATCTAATGCGTAATTCCTAGGGAATGATCTTTTGTTTCTCTAGGGTTTCAAAAGAAACCCAAGGGATAACTGCTTTACACGTCAGATTATTCCCACTAGATGATATTTTCCCTAGGACGAACAACCCAAGAAAACATGATTTTCTCTAGGTTTCTTTTGCAAAATCCCTAGGGGGCTCTTTATTTCCCATGGAATGGTTCCCTAGAGGTCATTCCCTAGGGTTAACTCTAGGAAAACCTCTTCCCTAGAGTTTTTGCATCATTCTCTTGGGTTTTTGGCTCTAGGAAAGCCATTAAATTCTAGTAGTATTGGCATATGGCAAAGTCCCAAAATGTTTTCTTGCACACTGTCTTTAAAAAAATGTTCTTTTGCACACTATTTGAAATAAAATGTTTTCTTGCAGGAAACGTGCTATGTGCTGGCATTGTTTTGAAACCTTTTTGAGTTTCGATTAGTTAATTTGCCTGAATTACAATATACACATAGAGAATAATTAAATACATCAATTTATAACCTTAAAAAAAATACATCAATTTATATGTGCACGACCTAGCTGTCATTGGGCATCGGGGGGTTGCTCTCAACTTATATAAATACTACTCCATGACTACATCGATCGGTATACATGCTAGCTGTTCTTAAACTAGACAACGGCCGGGTAATTACGAACTTACGTATATATATACTTCCTCCGTCATATAATATAAAAGATTATATTATTTTTAGCCAATTTAAGGTTATAACCAAAACACGTTTATACCCCTAAAAAGATGATAGATGTTTATACCCCTAAAAAGGTAGTAGGTCTTAGGTCTTGAAATTACTCTAATCCTTAGCCTACACATAATCACCTTAATTATTACGGAATTTGGGTGAGGTTACTGACTGGTTGATGTAGAGCCCATCGGTACCGTGGTGATTGAAATTTTCGGCGGTAGAGTAGTAGCCCGTCGGTCGGCTTGTGGGTGGCGTAGTCCCTCCGGCCGCCACCTGCACTGGCCAACGATGAAGAAGGAGATCGACCTTCGGTCTCCTTCCAGCGGGCTTAAGATCGACTAGGGTTTTTAGGATTGGCTTAGCGTGAGATAGATAGATTGCATTCACGTACCATAGCTCCTTTTATCTCTTGCGCTGGAGGAGATTAGGGGTGATTCTGTTAGAGAAAATGGCGCTACCGATCAATGCGCGTGCGTGGAACTCGTTCCACGTTCGTTACCGACGTGTGGGAGTGGGTGGGCCGAGCCCACACGCCATACCTTGGCTCGGTGGCCATTAGATCAACCAACATTCTCCTACTTGATCTTAAGGCTAACGAGTCCAGTCTAAGTAGTATAGTGAACTAAGATAATGTGTCGCAGCGGTCAATGAAACGCTACTACAACAACAGTATCTATAGTCACCAAATTACCTTGATAGAAAATAATTTACTCTTATAGGGTGTTGATTGATTCTTATGGCCCTATTCCAGAATCATACTTATCGGCTACCTTCTAATCCCATGCCGGCAATATGCTTATTAAATAAATTGGGTGGTAGGCCTTTAGTGAGTGGATCCACGAGTATTAACTTAGTGCTTATGTATTCAACCTTAATTGTTTGATCCTGGATTCTATCTTTCACAACAAAGTACTTTATGTCAATGTGTTTGGCAGCACCACTTGACTTGTTACTTGAATAGAACACTGCGGCTTTATTGTCGCAGTATATAGTGAGTGGTTTAGAAATGTTGTCTACCACTCTTAGTCTCGGAATAAAGGCTTTAAGCCATACAGCCTGCCCGGTTGCCTCATAACATGCTATAAACTCAGACTGTATCGTTGACGCTGCAGTGAGAGATTGTTTGGAGCTCTTCTATGAAATAGCTTTTATTGCAAGAGTGGAGATATAGCCTGATGTAGATTTCTTAGTGTCTACACACCCTGCAAAATCAGCATCTGAATAAACAACAACTTCAAGGTTATCAGACTTTCTATAAGTTAGCATGTAATACTTATGTGGGCCTTGCAAATAACGCAAAACTTTCTTAACAGCCTTCCAGTGGTCTAAACCTGGATTAGACTGGTACCTGCCAAGCATTCCGATCACAAAAGCTAAGTCCGGTCGCGTACAGATTTGTGCATACATTAAGCTTCCGATAGCTGAAGCATACGGAATCGACCTCATCTGATCCTTCTCTAATTAATTCCGCGGGCTTTGGAATAAACCAAACTTATCGCCCTTAACAATTAGCGCAGGCGTGACAGAGCACTTACTCATGTTGTATCTTTCAAATACTTTGTCAATGTATGACCTCTGAGATAACCCTAATACTCCTCTAGACCTATCTCGGTGTATCTCAATACCCAAAACATAAGAGGCTTCATCAAGATCTTTCATGTCAAACTTAGAGGACAAAAATATCTTAGTCTCATGCAACAAATGCTTATCACTGCTTGCTAATATAATATCGTCCACATAGAGTACTAGAATCATAAACTTACCACCCTTATACTTCATATAAACACAACTATCCACTTCATTCTCCTTAAATCTGAAGTTTTTAATTATATTATCGAATTTAAGGTACCATTATCTAGACGCTTGCTTAAGACCATAAATGGATTTCTTTAGCCTGCATCCCATATGCTCCTTGCCTTTTATGACAAAACCCTTCAGTTGTGCCATGAAAACCTGCTCATGCAAGTCATCATTAAGAAATGCAGTCTTGACATCCATCTGATGTAACTTTAAATCATAATGAGCTACCAGTGCCATGACAACTCTAAATGAGTCCTTCTTAGAGACCGGGGAAAAGGTTTCATTATAGTCTATTTTCTCTCTCTGCGAAAAACCCTTAGCTACAAGCTTCGCCTTGAATCGTTCGACGTTTCCCTTGGAGTCATACTTAGTTTTATAGACTCACTTACAGTCTACTGCTTTAACACCTTCGGGAATTTCTACTAAATCCCAGATATTGTTAGTGCTCATAGACTTTAGTTCATCTTCCATGGCGTCAAGCCACTTGGATGAATTCTCACTAATGATGGCTTCCTTAAATAAAGTGGGATCATCTGCTTTCCCAATGTCTTCTCCAATAAAAATCTCATAATCACTAGGAATGATAGATCTCCTCTCCTGCTGTGATCTTCTTAGTTGTTCATCTATAATTCCAGCGGGCTGAGGAATTTGCATATCAGTGTGTACATTATTTTGTGCTACAGGTTCATTAGTACCCTCAACTGTAGATGGATCCCTAGAAGAGGATGCCTGTGGCACTTGCTGAGACACAGACAGATTTTCCTGTTGGATAACCGGCATGGTGACACGGATTTCCTCAAGGTCCAACTGTCTGTCCTGTGAGCTCTCACAGATTTGAACATTCTCTAAGAAGATGACGTGTCTTGTTTCCATGAATTTATTGGCACGGTCTGGGCAATAAAACCGATATCCCTTAGATCTTTCTGGGTATCCAATTGTCACGCCCAGAAATTCACCAGAATTTTCAAAGCTAATTTGTGCAATAAATCCTCGTCCAGGAATCAGCCGAGGTACACAAATCGATAATTTGATAAACATAACCAAAACGATATAACGATAAATACTTACAACAGAGGCACTTAGTCTTCACACAGAAGAAATAGCAGCGGAACGACAACTAGCGTAGCTTCAGCACCAAGCCACAGGCAGCTCAACTGGGGTATAAGCCAAACACCAAACTTCTCCTCCACGCACAGCTTCACTCTAAAGATTGCAATAATGCAAGACTGAGTACCACACACCGTACTCAACAAGCCACACTAGGAAATGCAATGTAATGCAACAGGATACTAAAGGAAAGGTATAGTATGGCTTATTTGCGTAAAACAACATTTAAAATATTTGCATTTAAAATCATTGAAAACCATATAGTTTAATTAATATCAACATTAAATCCATCTCTGAACAGCGCTCCAACGCAGTTCAGGCCCAAACCATAACTTCTTCAAACAGGAGCCATCAAATTCCATCATTTATCATCATTATTAAATAGTGTGGGACTAATCACAGAAAACATTACTAGGCTCGCTGTTAACGCCAAAATTTGGTATGGTTCTTTATCAGATTCGGTTAAGGGAGAAATCATAGTCAATTAGCGGGGATTAATCTAGAGCAAGCCGAGTTTGGGAAAGGATTGTGAAGACCACGGGAAGATAGTTAATATCTTATCTGTAAATTCGGCAGAGATAATAATTTTTAGGAAACCTGATCTCGTGTCCGATCAGGGCTTGTTAATTTTCCTTTTATAGTTTGGAAACTCCTGTTTCGTGTCCGATCAGGACTGTATCAACTCAGGGTATAAATACGTATGCCCGGGGACCATGTAATCATCACACAGATCAATACAAATTTGGTGTATCGCCACCCTTTTCAACGGGTTCTTGCTTCTCGAGCCGGGCTGCATCGGTTAAGTTCGACCTCCTGCGAGAGGGTAAGTCTCGTTACCCCGACTATCGTATCGGCTAGGACTTCCTCGGTTAGGTCCGATATTCTAGTCGGTCTACGGTAGTTGGCTTACCACGATATATCTATTCTATCTATGGCTGCATCAGTTAGGTTTGATCTCATAGTCCGAGTAAATATATCACATCACGCGTGTATAGATTTATCGGCTTACTGGGTGTAATTTATCATCAGTTTGTGCTGCATCGGTTAGGTCCGACCTACTAAACTGCTAATGATAAGTTATTCCTGCTAGGTTGATAGATTTCATGCAAGCGTCTTATCGGGATGTATAGCCGATAAGTTATCGTATAATACATCACAATTGCATTAGATCTATCGGCTCATCGAGGTTCTTTTATCATTATTAATCTGTGCTGCATTAGTTAAGTTTAACCTACTAGATTAATAATGATAGATTTATCCTTGTTAAGCCGATGGGTATCTTGCAATGTTCTATCGGAGTGTCTAGCCGATAGGTTATCTTTTATTTGATAAAGTTGACTGTATTGTTTTAATTATTATCTATACTACTATCGGCTTTCTAGCCGATGCATATGTTCTATCGGCAGTCGGCTGGTTTATGATTTGCTTACATCGCTATCGGTTCTCTAGCCGATGTACTTATTTATTTTATCCATTTATGCCATCATCGGCTTCCAGTCGATGTATAAGTGCTTTAGTTCATATTGGCTATCGGCCGATGAAACTTGTCCAAATCGGCTTCCAGCCGATTGGCTCATCGATCTAATATTTCTATCTCCTTGTCAATTGCAGGGTCAAATTGACTGGCACGCCTACGAACCTCAGATTTAGGACCTGCACTGGAGTTAAGCAAATCTCCCGGGCCTTCGCGTGTCTAGTGCATCGAACCAGATCATCGGCTTGTTCTCAACGCTGCCGGTGATTTTCAGTGTCAACACGTTTTTGGCACGTCTGGTGGGACACGGAATTTTGACATGGCCAGAAAAGAGATCAAAACAGACAATGTGATTCCGGTCAGCATGGAAGATCTAACTGACAAGTAGAAACAGCAAGTTGAGCAGAATATGGCCAATTTTCAGAAACTCTGTTTGGAATCTTTTGGCATGACGCGACAAGGGCCGATTCAAAAATCTCAATTTTCGAAACTAGTTCTAGTTGGTGAATCGAGCCGTGCATCACCTGAAAATCCATCAAAACCCTTACAAGAGATGATAAATGAAGCAGTGCATCACGCGCTTATCTATCAATCAGGAATATTGGTGAACATGCTACATAACCTTATCAAGAAGGTAGTGGATGGATCGATTGCTCAAGAGCCTAGTCGGGGTCCTGTTTACCTTCCACCGAAGATGGAGCCAAATCAAGTCACTTTTGGCACCAGAAATGATATACCGGAAAATTTGTTTTCACAGAACCAGGCTGGGGGGCAACAAGATATTCCTTCGGGATACCATCGAATGGCTTATTATGGGGGGTATCAACAAAATTTTCCAGGAGATATTGCCAATTCAGGTAATTATCAGAGAGAATATCATAGGCAGAATCAGTTACCAACTCCACCTATACAGTATCAACAGGAAAACCCAAGGGAGGAGGATTTATCGACAAGGGTTGCAGAGATAGTAAGGGAACAGTTTGGGATAAAACCAAAAGAGCAAACATTTATATATCGGCATCCATATCCCGAGTGGTTTGACTGAGTTCCATTGCCACACCGATACAGAGTCCCAGATTTTTTCAAGTTCTCAGGACAAGACAGCATATCTACAGTTGAGCATATTAGCTGATTCTTGGCACAGTGTGGAGAGGCATCGGCTGAGGAGGCTCTAAGGGTTAGATTTTTCTTCTTGTCATTGTCCGGATTGGCTTTTACATGGTTCTCTTCTTTACCACTAAATTCAGTTCGAGGATGGGCCGATCTGGAGAAACAATTTCACAAGTACTTTTTTGCTGGGATCCATGAGATGAGGTTGATGGACCTAACATCGGTTAGACAAAGACCAGATGAAACGGTACCGGAATACGTTCAGCGGTTTCAGGACGTCAGGAACCGATGTTATAGTTTGAATCTAAGCGATGGGCATTTAGCCGAATTGGCTTTTCAGGGTCTCTTAGCTCCCATTAAAGAGAGGTTTTCATCACAGGAGTTCGAAAGTCTGGCGCACCTGGTGCAGAAAGTATCGGCTCATGAAAGCCGATTTCAAGAAGCAAAAAAGGAGAAGTTTGAAAGAAGGATTGCTCAGGTGCAAGCTTATTCATCGGACTCAGATGATGGAGGATCCGATGTTGAAGTTGGATTGGCGGAATGGGCTAGAAATAAGAAATCAGTATCATGCTCGTGGGTAAAGGATATCGGCAAGGAGGAACGATATGACTTTGACATCAATAAAACCGATAAAATCGTCGATCTATTACTACAGGAGAAACAGATACAGCTTCCGCCAAATCATGTAATTCCATCAGTTGAAGAACTAAAGAAGAAGAGATATTGCAAGTGGCATAACACGATATCGCACCACACCAATGAGTGCAAAGTTTTTCGGCAACAAATGCAAATCGGCTGTCGAACAGGGGAGGATCAAATTTGAGGACAAAAAGCCGATGAAAATTGATGGACATCCGTAAAAATGGTTTATGCGGGGTCATCAAGTTATCAAGCTGATGAAGGAAGATATCGAGAGTTTAGAAGATCTAGAGTTACTGCATCGCAGCTGATAGATAAATATTCAAGACGCGAAGAGGAACAACGGGCTTCGTCATACGAGGAAAGATATAATCCACATTGGGATTGCCCGTTCTTTCAATTTTGTTGGGAGCGAGGGATAAGATTGCCATCGATTAGAGATTGTCCTGAATGTAATATTACAAGATCTCGGAGTTTTGAGCATGAAGAATTTTCACGGGATCGGCCGCTTGAGAAACGAGCATCGGTATACGACCGATTAGGGCCGATCCATGAAGAGTTTTTTGAACAAAATGATGAAGAGGGATTGCATAAAGAACAGCAAATCCAAAATCCTCAGTGGTGTCCTAGTGGGATATTTACGAAGAATCAGAAAAGAAGGGCACATCGGTTATGGCACAGAGAGCAATAGGAAGAGCAACGGCGAGATCACAAGGAAGCCGATCATCGTCACAAGAGGACTAAGCGGGTATGGCGTGTGAAGAAAAGTGATGATGAGGTTGATCCATCGGCTCCGGTAGACATGGTTTTCTTTTTGCCTCGGGAATATAAAGCACTTTCGTCTGATGAGGAAGGCAATGAAGAGGATTTTGCTCAGTTAACGCTGCAACCCGATCAGGCTATATTTGATAAACCTGAAGAATCGAAGCATCGGCATTTGAAGCCATTATATATCAAGGGTTATGTGAATGGGAAGCCGATGACGAAGATGCTAGTTGATGGGGGGGCAGCTGTTAATCTAATGCCGTATGCTACGTATCGGAAGCTGGGGAAAACCGCTGAAGATTTGATCAAGACAAATATAGTGTTAAAAGATTTCGGCGGGAATCCATCGGAGACGAAAGGCGTGTTGAACGTGGAATTAACAGTGAGGAATAAGACATTACCTACCATGTTTTTTGTTATCGATGGAAAAGGATCATATAGTCTGCTCCTTGGCAGGGATTGGATTCACGCAAACTATTGCGTGCCCTCGACGATGCATCATAGTCTGATACAATGGCAAGGAGATCAAGTTGAGATAATCCTAGCAGATCAATTGACCAACATTGCAATGACCGATTTGCCGGTTTGGGAGGCTGATGGTGTTGATTGTTTGTCTAGAAAAATATGGGAGGGGGATTATCTTAAGATCACCGGTCAAGAGATACAGCCGATTCGGCAAGTCGGCTCAGAATTATTAGCTCTGATGGGCAGGCCCGTCTTGGAAAATTGAAGATTTCGAGGGAAGAATTACTTACTCTGCGAACAAGGGTTTACATCGGCGATGATTTGGAAGAGATTGATATAGGACCAGGAGATAGGCCAAGGCCGACTTACATAAGTAAAAAATTATGTCCCAAATTTCGAGAAGAGTTGATAAAATTGTTGAAAGAGTATCGGGATTGTTTTGCTTGGGAATATCATGAAATGCCAGGATTAAGCCGATCAATTGTTGAACATCGGCTTCCTATTAAACCAGGATATCGGCCGTTTAAACAGGCTGAGATTTAAAGCGGAGTTGTATGAGCCAATCAAAGCAGAAATCACAAGGTTATATAATGCAAAGTTTATAAGGCCGTGCCGATATGCTGAGTGGGTTTCTAATATTGTCCCGGTGGAAAAGAAATATGGAAAATTGAGAATATGTATTGATTTCCGGGATTTGAATAAGGCTACCCCCAAGGATGAGTACCCAATGCCGATAGCAGATTTGTTGGTGGATGCAGCATCATGCCACAAGATTATTAGCTTTATGGATGGCAGTGCAGGATACAATCAAACTCTTTTATGGTAAGAAGAAGATTACACTATAGATTGCGTTTCGATGACCTAGAGCTATCGGGCTTATATAGAGGGTTAAGTAATGACGTTTGGATTGAAAAGTGCCGGTGCGACATATCAGAGGGTGATGAATTATATATTTCATGATCTCATCGGCTTATTAGTGGAAATTTTACATCGACGATGTGGTAGTTAATCCAAGAGTGATGAAAGCCATATAGCCGATTTGCGAAAAAGTGCTGGAAAGGGCAAAGAAATAACCCGGATTAAGGATGAATCCCAATAAATGCCGCTTTTGGTGTATACGGCGGGCAGTTTTTAGGGTTTATTGGTTCATGAGCGAGGAATTGAAGTTAGTCAACGAAGCATCAGAGCCCATCAAGAATATAGAACCACCAAGCAACAAGACAAGCTACAGTCGTTGATCGGGCAAGATTAATTTTGTAAGGAGATTCATATCAAATTTGTCAGGAAGGATTGAGCCTTTTACTGTTGTTGAAATTGAAGCGATCAAGAGTTTGTGTGGGTGGGCAGAACAGCAGAAGGCATTGATGAGATTAAGAGTTATTTAGGTTCCCACGCTGTTTTGATTCCGCCGCACAGAAAGGAGTGCCATTCAAAGTTATACTTATCGGCCAATGAAAAATCCATCGGGTCTGTTTTAATACAGGAGTTTGAAGCAAGAGCGGGTCGTGTTCTATTTAAGCAGAAAGGCTTTTGGATGCTGAAACGACGGATATCCTGTGGTGCGAGAAATTATGCCCTTTGTTTATATTTCTCATGCAAAAGTTAAGGCATTATATCCTATCGGCTGAAGTGCACGGTGGTTTGCAAGGCCGATGTGGTGAAATACATGTTGTCGGCTCCAGTCTTAAAAGGGCGAGTTGGTAAATGGATTTTTGCCCTACAGAGTTCGACTTGAGATATGAATCGGCTAAAGCGATAAAGGGGACAAGCAGTGGCTGATTCATTGTGCAACACAGAGTTCATGAAGATTATGTGGAGCCGATCCCGTGACTTGTTTTTTGATGGATCAGTTTGCAAGCATGGATCTGGTATCGGATTGGTCATTGTATACTCGGGGGGCAAGTTTTGAGTTTGCCTTTTACAATTAAACCTATCGGACCACATCATCAGAACAGCGGGTTTAGAATACAGGGGCTGTGCTGAAAGGACTTCAACTTTAAAGGAGATCGGGCCGATATCATAGAGATTGTTGGAGATTTTATTAGTGATCAATGCAATTTATCTGGGGAGTATGAATGCAGGGATGATATTTTAAAGATCGTATCACTATGAAGAATGCAGGATTTTGTTGAGGATTTCAGGATGGTATCTGTTGGATCATATGCCCTAGAGAAACAGAATTTAGAAGCTAATGATGCTTGCACAGATTGCTTTCGGGTTATCAGGCTGAATAGACAGATTGAGGTTGAATAGCCGATAGTGATATTCAGGATAAGCCCGATGATTGGAGATAGGAAATAATTGATTATTTACAAATCCATGCGCAATCGGTTTCCAGGAAACTTCGGTATATGGAGCTACTAAGTATGTGTTGCTTGATGGAGAATTATATTATGGACTTTTGAAGGGGTTCTGCTGAGATGCCTAAATTTGGAAGAAGCCAAAGGTGGTTATGTGCGAAGTGCATGAGGGCGTTTGTGGAACTCATCAATCAGCTCATAAGATGGAAGTGGATATTGAGAAGAGTAGGATATTTTTTGGCCGACAATGTTGGAGATTGCTTCAAATATTATAAAGGATGTCAAGATTGCCAGAAATTTGGAAATATACAGCGAGCACCAGCATCGGCTATGAATCCTATCATCAAACCGTGGCCGTTCAGAGATGGGGAATTGATATGATCGGGCCAGGTTTATCCTCCATCAAGTAAGGGACATAAAATTCATATTGGCAGGCAACAGATTATTTTACAAAATGGGTGGAAGCAGTTCCATTTGAAGAAGTCACGTCCAAGGATGCGATTGAGTTGTAAAAGAGTATAATAATTTATCGTTTGGAATTCCTCAGACGATAACTACCGATCAGGGATCTATTTTCGTGTCCGATGAGTTTTCACAATTTGCTGCCAGTAATGGGATTAGTTACTGAATTCATCACTTATTATGCTCAAGCTAATGGACAGGCAGAAGCTTCGATAAGAGTTCTAAATCAAATAATTAAAAGCGGAAGATTTGATAACAGCCGCCGGAGATGGCATACTACATTAGGCCGATTCATTATGGGCTATCGGATGGCACTGTCATGGTCTAACTCCGGGTACACCATACCAATTGGTATAATGGACATGAAGTAGTTTTGCCTTGGGAGACTAACATCGGCTCTAGGAGAATTTCTTTACAGAATCAACGTTGACAGCCGATGATTATTATAATTTGATGAAGAGATGAACCGAAGGATTTGGCTCAGAATCGGTTAAGGGCGCTGGAAAGGATCAAGGAAAATAGCTAGGGCGGCTAGGCATTATAAACAAAAAGGTGATGAATAAATCGTTTACTGAGGGCAGATCTTGTATGGAAGTTGATTTTTTGCCGATCGGGTCCAGAGATAGTAATTCGGAAAGTGGTCGCCTAATTGGGAGGGCCTATCGGATTAATCATTGTGTACCTAGCCCAATGCTACATATATATTGGAAGATCTTGAGGGACAGAGTTTGGCTAAAGCACTTAATGGGAAATATCTCAAGAATACTATCCGTCGCGTTTGGATCAAACTCTGAATCGGTTGAATGTAGCCGATTTCTAAAAATAGTTTCAAAGCAAGAGCCGATGTTGTTTCATGCACCTAAAGATAGCCGATATCAATTGGTATGCCTTTAGATCACACAAATAAAATATTATCAAGCGAAGATGGAGTATGATGAATAAATAACAGACTGAATTAAGTTATATTACAGGCAAAAGGTTATTTTAATCAGCACATTTCAGAGCACCATCAAAAGTCATCATGTTAAGATTTAACAAGAATTTTGGATTAATTTCAAATCACGCGCAGGCGGATCCTGGTCAATCTCAACCAATGGCGTGAATATTCTTCATCGGAACCAGGATGGATCTTTAGTTTTTGCGCCGATGAACAAACTTGACGCACCCGCTGCTGCAACTTTGGCCTTCTTTGATTTTTGTATCAGCTTGTGGCAAGGCCGATGACTGGGATTCTATTTGTTTCGATGTCCTTAGAGGATTTTTTCAAGTTCTGCCAGCAAATCGACTTCCCTTTTCTTCAGCTGGTCCAGTTTTGGATTGGAGTTCTTGAGGGGCAGCTGCCATAATGTCAAGCTTTTCTTTTGCTATTTGAGCTTGACACCGGATCGTTTTGGATTCTTGGACTATTTTCTATGTTGATCAGCACGATCGGCTATACGCTGCCTGAGCTTGATGAGTTGGAATTTGTGGGATTCCAGATATGCTGCAGGAGTCAATGCGTCGATAAAGCTCTTCGGGCAAATGATGCTCATTTTCTTACAAATCTTGCCGGATCGGTCTTTGCAGTCTTCCACCAAAGCGTCGATCGGGGTTTTCCAGCAGACGATAATATTCATCCAAGTATTATTGCACACGTCAGCTGAAAAGAATGGTTTGGTTACGGCGCTGGTGCTGTTTCTTCATTGCCTCAAGTACTTGCCGATGTCAAATGGAAGAGAAAAGTCGGCTAAGGACTGCAAATTGACATCGGTAAAAGGATCAGTAATGAGTTAAAATGAAATATGGATATAAAGAGATTACCTTGAGGCGGATCATCAGCACCAAGTGGATGAGTGGGCTGTTCTTCAGGATGGCCCGATGCCTGCGGTGGACGTAGTAAGAACGGCCTTCGAACGACGGCTTGGCGGCTGGGTGCTAGGTTGGACACGGCTGCATGAAGTCATCGCTGCGATGCTTGTAAGGATGTCCGCAGAAGGTTGAGGTTCAGGAGCGATGACTCGACGCTGAAAATAAGATCGATAATGTACAGATGGGAAACAGATAATAATATCAAGACTTAGCGCATACCCGGCGGGATGAAGGGGCGCGGTGTTGTTTGAATAGCAGGTGGCACCGGTGACCACGACAATTGGCACTGGTTTTCCTGCTTCTTTTTGAGAAGGGCGAGACGCCAGGCTTTTTGCATTTTGATCCTGTCGGCCGTGGCGCCTGGAGAAGAGCGATGGAGGGGAGCACCATGCCCTAAAGTGTGGATTGGGCCGATGTGGTTGGTATCCGATCGGTTCTGGCCACTGTGCTTGTTGTCGGATTGGCCTCCTCGTCGACAGCCTGGCGAGATAAGATTATAAGGATGATCGGAGACAATGATTAAGGCTTATGGGAATGTTATCTCTCCATCAGATTCGACATAGGTTTGCGTTGAGGCGAGAGCAGTAATGGATGACCGATGAAAGTGAACAGGTGTTTCTTCCATTCTGACCACCATCAGGCAAAAAGGCTTTCTGTATTGGCAGTACATACCTCCACATCGTGGCGGTGCCAGAGGTAGGGATTCTGTTAGAGCCGC